>CAIGRT010129749.1:0-19351 GCA_903798405.1 Fraxinus platypoda
ATAACTTGAATCAAACAGGCCCTAATTGTTTTTACTTTTATTTTTCTACTTTCAATTGTATAATGAATGATTGAACTACTATTTTTGGGGTTTCTGAAAATTTTGGTAAGCTCCATTTGCCGAGTTCTAGTTACTCATATGCTGATTCATAAATGTTGTAACCCAATTTACTATTTTTACTTATATCATTTCACATTTTTATTTTTTCAGGATTTCGTTTGATAAGAATAATTTAATCTCTATATCAATTTAGAAAACAACACTTCAATAATTGAAAATAGGTGGTCTCATTTTAATTCACTTCAACTTCTTTGTCAAATGATAAAATAGAAAAACAAAAATTATATAAAGCAATTATAATTTCTTCCACTTTTAAAAGTTTCGCTAGTAATTTAGAGGGAATCAATAGAGTAGAGTTCCAATGCGAACGAAAGTCCCTTCCTAAGGGCTCATTTGACATGATTTTTGAAAGTCAAAAGAAGTTTTTACTCAAAAGCTGCTTTTGGATCTGTTTGGCTAATTTTATGAAATTATTTCTTCTAATTAGAAGAGCTTTTAAAAGAAACTGGTCTAATGTAACTTCCTTTAAAAGTACTTTTGGAATAGAAAACTCTTTTAAAAAATAATTTTCAAATAAAAATTAAAATAGTTTCTTCCAAAAACTCTTCTAAACGAAGGAAAAGTAAAAGTCATGTTAAACAAGCCCTAAACTTGTTGCATAGACCTCGCTTGATAAATGCTACACGAAACTATTTTTTTATAACATAACTATTAGTTAAAGGATTCTAATATCTCCTTTCATATCATGTTGCCTAAAATGGTTGTCAAATGTGACCCCTATGAGATTTGATGTGATGTTTACAATCATTAAGTTATGGCTCGTATGAGTCTCCATTATAGATTATAGAGTTGGGATCACAAATTTCTGGCTCTCTGAATTGAGGCCTTGTATGGGAGGGATTAAAATCGGATTTAAATTGAAAATATAGTCGTTATTGTTGACTTTTATTAGACGAGTGAGACCCAATAACGATCATATTTTCAATTTTAATTGACTTTTAATCCCTCCCGAACGGGGCCTGAGTAAACAAAAAATGTGACAACATCACGAATCTTATAGGTCACAATTTATTTCTTGATCACAAATTTTATAGGCCACAATTTATTTATCAATCATAAATTATCAAATTAATAGGTTATCTATTATTTTGAGGCCACAAATCACAGATTATATAAATCATAAATTATCAAATTAATTGATTACAACTTATTTCACAGTTGTAAATTATCATATTAATTGATCATAACTTAACAAATTATGACTCAGGATTACAAATTTAGTCACAATCTCATATTCTCTGAGTTATATATTATTTATTAGTCACAAATTATCAATTTTATTGATCACATATTATTTATTATTTACAATTATTCAAATAATTGATCATAAAGATTTTTTATCGCATCCCAAATCCCACCCCACTACTGGCACCAACTGAACACCATACCACCTAACGACTACCGCAGTACCACCACCGTCGCCGGCACCATCACTATCTCACCACTGCCACCACCAGCGATTCAACCCCGCCACGATCGTCATCGCCGCCACCACCTCCTAAAATTCACCATCTCCTCCACCTCTACAAAACTAAAACCATCAATACCACTCCAAATAGATAAAGAAAACAGAGGACGAAACACAGATACAGAAGAAAAAAAAAGCAGCGCGTCAACATAAGAAGCACCGCCACCACCACCATAGCTGTGACAGTGAGAGCGCACGCAGTGGTGCTCGCCTGAGTCGCACTGCGCACAGTTGTGGAGCGGTGCTTGTCTTCAGCGAGCTCCGCTGTTAGAAAGAATCTCACATGCGGTGGGGCTAAATCAACGAGGCTCTCACAAGCGGTTGGGCTTTTGATTCCTGTAGAAGAGTTTTTGAAGAAAGCTACCTTACGATGATATATTCATTTGAGACTTTTAAAGACTTCTGAGGATTTAAAAAACTTAGACGCATTCAATTTAGACTTTTAAAGACATTCTAAAAATTTAGATGTATTCAATTGGAATTTTTATAGACTTTTGCAAATTTTCTAAAATTCACTGGGTATTCAATTGAATTTTTTTAGAAATCTATGTAAGTCATGAAGTGTTCAAATGGATAGTGACTTTTGAAGAATTCTCTACTTATTATTGGACATAGGCTTTTTGATGAAAAATATAAATAGCAAATCTCAAAGAAAATTTCTCATACTCTGAGATTAGTGAAGATTTCAGTCCAAAAAAAAAAAGAATGCATTTTTTCTTTAGATTCTAGGATTTTTTCACATGTTTTTATTTCATTTGCTGTAATCAATTTATGATTATTAAAACATTGTCAATTTTTTCATCCAATCTTGTTTCTCCACATCATATTATGTAACCCTTTATGTACATTATATGCAATTGTTTCAAAAAGTAGAATTTCATGTGATCGATTCTTTTCTTTTCTTCTTTGGTTAAGAAAAAATTGTGTTCATAGAATTTATGTTAATTTCGTGAAATTTTGTTGGTTATGTTCTTAAAAATTGATGTAAAAGTTTTTTATTATTTTATTTGTGCAAAAATTGAATGACTGGACCGTGACTAGTGACTTTATCCAAGAAATTTTTGTGGGCATCATGGTTCTCGAAACTGTTAATTAATTAGTAAGAAATATTGTAATTTTTTAGGTATATAACGAATTTGTAAGATGAGAAGTTTTTAAAATCTTTAATCGAAGTCCATGGAAGTTCATGAAAAACTTTTATTAATTCTTAACAAATCTATAGAGGTCATTTAAAGTCCATAAAATTCACTTAAAAAAGTTTATAGAAATCCTAATTGAATTCACTTGTTTGGAAATTAATTTTTAAGCGATTTTAGCTCTTATAAATTACAGAAACAGTTTCATAAAATTAGTCGAATGAATCCAAAAATGGGTTTTTGACCTCGAAAACACTTTTCAAAAGCCAAGCGGCTCAGTCATATTCCAAGTGCAAACGGGGAAGAGCGGCCTAAGTATTCTTTCTCGGCGTTACACTAAAAACTGGAAAATATTCATCACTCCCTCGGCACCAATTTATCTCGTGTTGCTGTGATTTCTACTCAACTTCTTCATCACCAAACTTGGAAGGTAGTAGTATCGGATTTTATTAGTGTTAAAACGGGCTTTATGTGTTGAAATCGACTCCATTTGTTTGTTGAGAATGATTTAATTTGAACTCAACTCCTTATAATTTATTTTATTTTTCCAGAATTGTTGTTTCTTGATGTAATCTTCCTTTACTAACTGTGATTTTTTCAACAATATTTCTCTTGAATTTTTGAGGCGGTTGTTTATGGTTTTCCCTTGCCTTAAAACTGGTTGCCCCTCAAGTGTAATAGGTGAAATACCCAGGACCAAAATCCAGTGTGGGCAGTTGCCGCCACTAGACCCCAGGTGGCTCCGCCCCTGTCCAGCCCTATGAACCACAGTCAAATGCAAATTTTATTTTCTTAACTTCTTGTGTAATGTGTATAATATGTAGGTTAATGTACAAATCTGGGCTTAAATAGATATTCTTGAGTAACCAATTGCTCCTTTTCCTCTTTTAGATGTTTGGCTAAGCTTAAAAAATTTATTTGTACGAGTAAAACCTCAAGTTCCAATTTTTATTGGTGAAGGTTAGAAATAAGTTATATTTTGAGTTTTGAAAAGTAACTTTTGTAATTAAAATTACAAAAATTCAAGGGATAAAAAATTACTTAAAAGTATCACATGCTCAAATCCATACATATTGCCCTATTTCAAGATTCTTATTTTTTCATATCTATGTGATGAGTAGTTTTAATGCTAATTACGTCATTCTCATTTTTAATTCACCTGTCCATCTCTTTCTCTGTTTTGATTAGTGTGTATTTGTTTTTACTGTTTTAAGGATAATTAAGAATGCTCCGAAAGTCGAAGCATTTCTATTCTATTTGGCAACTGAGAACTCCATTGCGTTTGAGTACTTTTAGACAAGATTATTTTAACAATAGTGGAGTCGATGATTTTTTGTTCAATGGATTTTGCACAATGGCTGAGACAATTAGAGGTGATGGCTCATCCTTTATTTCTGAGTCGGCCGCACTTCCAGATTGGGTTAAGTTTTTTGAAGAGGACACAGTTGTTAGCAAATCGCAGGATGATGACTTTGTGCCTCCTTCAATATCATATTGGATCAAGAATCCAGAAGTTCGTGATCAAGAAACTGATATAAAAAGCATAGTAAATGATATAGTTGAGAGTGATGTTGATAAGATCAGTAAGGTTCTAAAGAACCAGTTTAAATCCCCTGATGAGGTTATGGAGAAATTAAATTGCTGTGATTATAATATATCAGAGGGATTGATTGAGCAAATATTGACGAGATTCAGCTTTGAGTGGATACCAGCTTTCGGGTTATTTAAGTGGGCTGAATTTCGGGGAGGAATGACACATTCACCAGATTTGTATAACTTGATGGTTGACAACTTGGGAAAAACTAAGAAGTTTAATCTCATGTGGAAATTAGTGGGAGAAATGAACAAACTGGAAGGTTACGTTACATTGGATACAATGACTAAAGTCATGAGACGGCTTGCAAAGGCTGGTAAGCATGAGGATGCGATAGAGGCGTTTAGAAAAATGGAACTATTTGGAGTAGACAAAGACATAACTGCATTGAATATATTGATCGATGCCCTGGTCAAGCAAGGAAGTGTTGAGCATGCAGAAAACATCCTTTTGGAGTTTAAGGATCATATATGTCCGACTTTGCGGACTTGGAATGTGTTAGTGCATGGTTGGTGCAAAGCTAGGCAGATTAGTAAAGCTAAGAAGACCATTGATTTGATGAAAACACAAGGATTTTCCCCTGATATGATTACTTACACTAATTTCATTGAAGCCTATTGTCGTGAAAAAGATTTTCGCAAAGTTGATGCTACTTTAGAGGAAATGCAGAAGAATGGGTGTCATCCAAGTGTAGTGACATACACCATCATAATGAATGCTTTGGGTAAGGCGAAGGAAATAAACAAAGCCTTGGAGATTTATGAGAAGATGAAGCAGCACGGTTGTTCTCCAGATGCTTCGTTTTATAGTTGCTTTATTATTGCTCTAAGCAAAGCTGGAAGGCTAAAGGATTCATACGATGTATTTAAGGATATGTCAAAGCAGGGCGTTGCTCCAGATGTGTTGACCTATAACACTCTAATCACTATTGCGTCCCAGCACTTGCACGAAGAGAGAGCTCTAAAGTTGCTTAAATTAATGGAAGAGAATCGGTGCAAGCCAGATCTTAATACGTATGCACCTCTACTGAAAATGTGCTGTAGACAGAAAAGAATGAAGATACTTTCCTTTCTATTGAGCCACATGTTCAAGAACGATGTCAGCATTGATCTTGGTACGTATTCTCTTTTGGTTCGTGGACTAAGTAGGAATGGGAAGCTAGAACATGCTTGCTCCTATTTTGAGGAATCAGTTCTGAAAGGATTTGTTCCAATGGATTGCATGTATAAAAATCTGGTGGAAGAACTCGAGAAGAGGGGCATGCTTAAGGAGAAGGCACGAATTGAAGAACTGATGTTACAAGCTAAACGGCAAGGATATGGTGATCATAATTCATCAATAAGCTTGTAGTCTCTTCACCTCGATTGTTCATTACTGTACAATAATTTTTAACATTTGAAACTTGTATGACTATATTATATATGAATGATAACTGTTATTTTTAAAGTAACTAACTTTTGAGATCCGTATTGACGCTGTCAATGACAGTAAGCTCCATGGTCACTGCAATTCCATCAGGTGAAGTATCACATATAGTAATTATGTGCCATATTTTCTTTTGCTTTTTGTTAATTATGGGAATGTTGGAATATTTTCGTGATTTATGAGGATTGGTTACAGCTGATACACTTGTAATTGTGAATTGGAACGGTTTTATCTAGGTGGCGCGAAGTGAAATACCACTAGCGACTTATATGATCGATGCACGTGATGTATTTATAATAAGACATTTAATAATGCCGATTTAGTATAAGGGATTACTTCATAGATAGGCTTGGGCAAGAGACGTTTTGCTGAAGTCCAAATACCCCCCTAGTCTTTTCCTTATTTAGCGTTTTCTTTCCTTTGTATGGTAATAAGCACAAATTGTTCTTATCGTTTGTCACCTTTGCAATAATTGTCTTTTTATCTTTTCAACTTGGCATTTGCACCCTCGGATCAATCATACGTTACGTAAAACGTTTTTATCGTTTAATTTTGTCCGTTTCTTTCGTCAAATAGGCGCTTACACTTTAGACAACACATTTAGTAAGAGTATTTTGATCCAATCATTGTATTGAGTCCTTCCTTTAAATATAATAATATTATATGTATGTGTGGACGCATTATAGTAAGCATCTTCCCCATAATCTGAAAACCCGCTCCAGCAGCAGCGACAACCGCCAGCTGACCATTATCACCAACCACTAGACCCGTTCTGGTACCATATCTCTTAACCCCTAACCAGCATAAACAAAAACTGAATAGGGTCATAGGTTAGGGAAGTTTCACATACCCGTTAAAAGCTACACTAAGTTTGTAAAAGAAAGGTTTTTTAAGGTGGGAAAGTGGAAAAAGAAAAGAGTCGAGGGTAGAATTGACAATGCAAGGTGGGTTGGGACAGTAGTTTGAAGCTCAGCTACATAATTTGATGCACACGAAGAGTGGGATGTCGTCATGTGGTCAAACTCGAGCCCGATAAAATATTGAAGTAGTTTGATACACACGAAAAGTTTTCGTGAAAAAAAAATTCATTTATTTTGTGACAACGATTTTTTGGGTGAAATCGTATATCTAAGAGTGGGATCTCGTTTCCTTTCTAATACACGTGACAATGTTTCAAATTTAATGGTATTAATTAGGTCACCTTGGTTTCCCTTTGCAATTTTCAACAATTTGAAAGTTGCATGTGATGTATGTAGAGATTGGGTGCAGCAATATATCTGAGAGTACCTTTTTGAAAATACTAACAGTAAAACGAAGGGCCAAAGTAAAAAAAGGTAAATGCAACAAATGATCTCCAACAGAATTATGTTAAGCAATTTTAACAAAAATCAATATCTGTCATCGATTCAGATAGAATATATGATAATATTTTCACAAGTCATCGCACCCTAACGATTCTTGATTTCTGAACTAGTAGGTATTTGACTCTGAAATCGAATATATCTTTTTTACATATTTTTTATTTTTTACCTTCTATCACTCGATTCAGTCAATCCATCCAATAAGTAGCAAGTTCGTAACATCCAAGTAACTAGCCTAAACAATTAGATTCCTTCATTTAAATAATTAGATCATATCGCTCTAGTTCGTAGTCCGGTTGATCTCAATTTTTGCGCTATCCGTCCCAAAACCCTTCTTAAGGCACCACACAGAGTCACGATCGAAATTGAATGCTGTGATGTTAGATATTTGATGCTACTTGATGACATATTTGCAGTAAATTAAGAAGATTTTGAAATAGGTATTTGTCATTTAATTTGCTAAATACTCGTTTTTTTCTTTTTTAAAAAAATCAGTTCTCTCTTGTTATTATTATTATTTTTATTATTTTTGGCTTTTTTCAATTTTCTTCACATCCTTTAAAACGTAAACCCTCCAAAGCCATAACCAAAACCTTGCATTTCCATAAACAAGCATATCTGTACATCTCTCTTTTCTTCCTCAAAATTTCTAGGGTTTTCACAATTCACACACCAAAAAAAGAAAAAATTGCAACGAAAAAATGTCCACTCTTATGTATTCACTTGGCCCCAATTCAATTTTATCTCCATTTCCAGACAGAACCAGAACTCTGGATCCAGTTTTGCACAGAACCCACTTTTGTAATTTCCCAATTAATAGACCCTTTTTGAGGGGGAGTCTTGGGGTGACACGATTTGGATTGGGTCAGTCTCAGTTTCCTGACCCGGAAGCTGCTATGGACGTAATTAAGGACCTGTTTGGGAGAGTTGAGGGGTTCCTTTATACTGTTGCTGATGTCGCAGTTTCGGGTTCTTCAGATACAGTTAATACTGTTACTACTACGCAGAATAATGATTGGCTTTCCGGGATTACCAATGGCATGGAGACAGTTTTGAAGGTCTGTATAAGTTTTGATTGTTATTACGTATCGAAAAAGGAAAGGAGAAATGGAAAGTTGTTTATTTTATTAATTTTTTATTCGTTCCTTTATATTTAAATAGTGGAATTGATGGTTTTGAGGATGAAAACAACTGGTGAGAATTATGGTGAAAATGAGTTTTAAATCTAAACTTCAAATAGAAGATGGATATTTGTGCAAGTTTCGATTTAATTGATACTAGTGTTGTTTGAACTTCTGTTCATTATCTTTAGTGACCTGTAATCTGATAATATGAGGAATATGTGTGTGCACACATGTATTGCTATGAATTGTAGAATGATTGAGAGTACATAGCTAAGTATACTACAATTTTAAAACTAGAATTAAACTTCTTTGGTAAAGGGAAATTTCTATGTTTGAAAAGAAAACTCGGAAGTTCAACATTTTGCATTATATGAGAAAAAAACATTGATTATTAATAGCTGCATATATCTAGGGTTACTAATATCTAAAGTATCATAGTGAGCTTACCTATGATTGCTCTGTTACTTAGTGGTAGAATATTCTAATCTGCAGTTACATCAGGGTTATATTTATAACAACACATTCTGAAGCAGAAAATGGAAAATAAAACCTATACAAGAAAGTGTTGAGATTATAGCTTAACATTTTCTCTAAAAGAAATAATAAAGTTATAAAAGCACAAGATATGAAGTAGTGAGAAACGATCAGCTGGTAAGAACAAATTAACATCAAACACCTTTTTAAGTACGCCGTTTATTGGAAACAAATATCTCCTCAATAAACACTTGATTGAAATACCGGAGCCTTCGTATATTCATTGAAGCTTCAACAATTCAAAGTCAGACTGACAAATTTAATTGTTTCATTCTGTTATTCTCTAGAATATTTCAATAAAAAAATAAGCTACTGAACTCTAGCCAGCAAGATAGTTGGACCTGCTGACTTAAAATTAAGTAAACCAAGTGAGAAGAATTTAATGAAAATGATTGTTGGAATGATGGAGGTGTAGTGCAGCCTGCTCATTCACTCACTACAATATAGCCCATTTTTCAAGTGAGCATGTCATCATGGCCAATCAGTATTAAAGATTTTTCTCTTTTGATTTTTGAAATGGTGTTGCCCTAGTTGTCATTTTTTTTACTCTCTACAACTTAGACTAGATGTAGAACTCCTATTCACTGAACTCGGGTGTATTATGTGATTAACTTGATATTGGGAGAGATGAATCCTGGGGTGGTATTGGGGGTGGAAAGGGTGGCTTAAAGACATAACAGACCTCGAGTGGCCAAATTGGAGATACTGGTGGAGATATACAGTTTAAGGCTTTATATCTAAAGGGGTTTCTGATGGAGATCCTAATAAATGTAATAATATGGTTTTACTAAGTTTAAATTAGTTTGTTTTAGTTTATTGTAATTTTCTAGTTTGACTTCAATTATGTTTTATTTGCATAATTAGTTTCCTACTTAGATTAGGTTAGTTTAAACTCTATATAAAGAGGGTGTATGCATTGTAATAGTTAGACTTGATTATTGACTAAACTCGTATTTCCGCCTCTAAAAATTCTCTCTCTCTCTTAATTTCTCCTCAAGTCTCATAAATTGCTGGTTGTGAATCTTCATTTATGAGCTTCCTACATTAGTTTCATCAAGAAAATAGGATCTCTCTTCAATCCTCCTAGTGGCTCTGCCCCCTGCTCTTATTAAATTAACTATGATATTATTAGTGCACGGGAAATGTTTCAAGCTGTCGAAAGAAAAATGGCAAGTCCATGGAGATATTTTACAATGGATTTTTAGTCATAAACTTGATTCAATCCTTAGTTTCTCTTATTGAAATGTGATTCCAGACAAAATCACTTCAGGTGAATGTCTTGACGTATTACTGGTATCTTGACATTCAATAAAATGTCTGATGTTTCTCAGGTTTTGAAGGATGGACTCTCTACTCTACATGTTCCTTATGCTTATGGTTTTGCGATTATTGTGCTAACAGTACTAGTGAAGGCTGCCACGTTTCCTTTGACAAAGAAACAGGTTATTTCCCATTGTTAGTAGCGAAGGTTTTTCAGTATCCTATTTGTGCTTATTTCCACTTTAATGAAGTCCCTCCTGATTTTGTCATGTTCAGGTGGAGTCGGCAATGGCAATGCAATCTTTGACACCTCAGATAAAGGCTATTCAGGAACGATATGCAGGAGATCAGGTTACACTTCGTCCTTTTGTGAATATTGCTTTATCATTTAAATTAATCTGGGCAATGAAGGCTCATAGTTTAATAGGGAGGGTGGAGTAGTTGAACTGAGTTGTTCTTCTGGAAATAAATGATGCTCGGTGAATTTGTAAAGCTGAAACATTTTTACATGAAACCTATCTGCTGATAGTTAATTGGATAGACTATTTGGGCAATTTCATTATGGTTGTTTTGCAGTAAATTGTCCATTAAATTGTAAGGCATGTATTCCTTTGTCCGATACATTAGAAAGATATTTGGATTTAGAGTATGTCAATAGATTCAAGTTTTGCATTCCCACACTTTGTTTCTTATGTGAGCATGTCTTTGCAGGAGAGAATTCAACTCGAAACGGCTCGATTATATAAGCTAGCTGGTATAAATCCACTAGCAGGTACTAGTCTCTACACCAATCCCTCACCACCATCCATTGAAAATAAGTGAAAATGCAAAAAAAAAAAAAAAAAGTTGAAATTGTATATTTCATTATATGGTTGTAACAGTATTCATTTTCACTTCTGATGGAAGTTAATTAACTGTCATTTGTTAATGTAGAGTGGATCATCTCTCTGTGGTTATGATTTTATTCTTGTGTATTTTTATTTGTACCAGGATGTCTTCCCACACTTGCTACAATTCCAATATGGATTGGGCTTTACAGAGCTCTTTCAAATGTGGCAGATGAGGTAAAATTGCAGCTCATTCTCCTTCCATTCCTCCTTTTTCCTTTTTTTTTTCCACCAACTCTCTCATCTCATTGGGTCTCTTGCTTTTTTTAATGATCTAGGGACTCTTGACAGAAGGTTTCTTCTGGATACCATCACTGTCTGGTCCAACAACGGTTGCAGCTCGACAAACTGGCAGTGGTACCTCATGGATTTTTCCATTCATTGTAAGACCCTTATCATCTTTGCCTTCTTGTTCAATAACGTATAACTTGTGAACTCTATATACTGTAAATTGGCATTGTATTTTTTACTGATACGGAGACTGTATGTCATTGCAAAAGCAACAATTTCATATGGTTTTTATTTTAAGTTATTTCATGTATTCTATCTCACTTTCTAGAGACACATTACTTGTACATAATCTACTAGTGATGTCTTGGACTAGTAACACTGCTGTTTTCTTTTCAGATACTACTTTGTAAAATCAATAATTGCAAGTTTTTGGTTATTTATCTGGTTTATCTTTCAACCTTAGTTTTTATATTGGAAATGATACCATACTGATCCACATCTTGGTCTTTATTTTTTCCCTAGGATGGTCATCCTCCCCTTGGATGGTCAGATACTTTGGCATATCTTGTATTGCCTACACTACTGATTGTCACTCAGTACATTTCTATTCAGATCATGCAACCATCACAGGTTTGTTAAAACTGTATGTTTTGCTTATTATATTACTTAGGAAATGAAGGACTGCATCTGCTTTTGCTATTCCTTTTAGATGGTGATACTTTAAGAAACCTTCTGTTGCTTTTGGACTTCTGTGCTTAGCTTGATCGTGAAATTTATACTGGCCATGTTCTATATGGACGCCCCTTGCATTTTGTAATATGTATGTGTAAAGACATCACCTCTTGCTGGACAGTTGCTTCAACAATTATTACAAGCAAAGAACTGCTAGTATATAGATTTTATTAGTAATTTATTTGTAAGTGATGATTTCTTTTCTTTATTTTGATAACTTTCAGAGCAATGATCCGAACCTAAAGAGTTCTCAAGCCATAACCAAATTGCTACCCTTGATGATTGGCTATTTTGCTTTATCGGTTCCTTCCGGTCTGAGCCTGTACTGGTAAGGAGCTCTGAAGATTTTGCATTCGGTTACTTTTATGGTATCTTTTATCTTTTTGTCCTCCTGGTTAGTTGGAAATATCAGTTGCAGTATTCTTCTTTTGACCTCTTTACTCTTTATTTATCCATTTACTTTTTTTTACTTGCTTTTCTTTTCTACATTTTTCCTTGCTCTGGTTGGGGTGAGGAGTTGTTGTAGTTCTCTAATAGTAGATGACCATTTGCATACTTTTCATGCAGGCTTACGAACAACATACTCAGTACAGGTCAACAAGTATGGCTGCGAAAATTGGGCGGGGCAAAAAATCGAGTTGGGCAATTGAGCGATGACATTATTAAGAAAGAGCAATCGCAAGTTCTAAAGTCTATCTCTGAAGCACCTGCAGCCAAAAAGGTCACTAAAGAAGAAGAAAAATTGACTTCAGAAGGAATTCGTCCGGGTGAAAGGTTGAATAATTAGCAATTTATTGAATTATCATAGCTTATGTTTGGTGTGATTATATATTCTTCCCGGTCTTGTACACCTTTCCAGGTTTAAACAGCTAAAGGAGCAAGAAGCACGAAGAAGACGACAAAGAGAGGAAGAGAAAAGGAAAAATGAGGAGGTGGCAGCTAAAGGAATTCAAACAACAAATGTGGAGGTTAAGAAAGAAGTCAATGTACTTGAGAAGGAAGATAGAACTGATGCTGAGTTGCTTGACTCTGATTCTGTGACCAATGTTGGCAGTTCATCGAGTGTTGATGGCTTTGTTGTAAATGGTAATAATACTAATTCTGAACTGAAGGATGACCAAAAGACTTCTGCTTGTACAGAAGAAAATGCTGAAACTTTTGATGATCAGGAGAATAGAAACAATCGCCAGCTCTATGAAAAGATGGAGAAGGTACCCCTTGTTTCTTAAATTGTGGCTCTGCATCTTTTTTATTGTTTTTTCTTTATATCATGGATTGCTTGGTATTGTGGCATGGAGGAGTTCTCTTTATTCTCTTAATCTCTTTCTCCTATATGAATGAAATTGCTTTTACATAAGATACACACAACATAACTTGGGCTCGATGCTGCATATAGCCCCGACTAGCTATCTGAAGAAAGTTCTCAATATTTTTAACGGTCTGACAAGTAATGTTAGAACCCAAACACTGAGATGCAAAGCAATTTGGTAAATCTTATTCCTTGCGGTGGACATGGAGCTTTCTTTTCACTTAGTTGCTTTCTTTGTCATGAAGATGACATTTTTAAGCATGCTGGAAATCAGCTGCCTTAGTGACTTGTAATGGCAACTGACAAGTTGTGTATAAAGTTTCCTGATTTTGCAGTATGGTATCACCCCGACCCTGACTTATATTTGTGATCTAAAGTAAAAGCAGATAAGGTTGTAAGTTATATAAACATCTCAAAAACTCGTAATAACTTCATTTATACCATGAAATGGAAATTACATAAAACATTATTCTAACTTGGGGTAGCCTTGATCAGTTTTCCGAGTGGAACTAGAATATCAACCTAGAATTCGCCCAATGTTCCTCAAATTTGAATTTTGCCCCAAACTTGAATTTCTTGTCCAGCCGTACTTTTACCAGTTTTGTCTAATCTATGTGCAAATATGTGTAAAATAACATGAAAAATAAAATGATATTTGAATCCAAATTTTGGTGCCAAAAACTGTGAAAATTCATCAAGTGAGCCAAAATATAGGAACTTTTTGTGGAATCCAGAATTCATCAAACTGACACTTGTAATGGCTTCTATGATAATATGGAACATGTTTCAATAAAATTTGATCAAAATAGGCAGCAGCATGATGGGATAGTGACGCACGAGAATAGTAATTTGACAATGAACAAGAAAAGGATCAAGAAAACAGGGGATCAAAGAAAAGAAGAACTTAGGGCAAGAGAAATCAGTTTATTCATATATTCAAGGGTGTATATTATATTGAATTAACTCTCTATATATAGAGCAACTAATCTAAAATCAAAAGAATTATACTAGTAAGTTATAACTTTATCAAAATATTAAATCTAATCTAAACATTCATAATTTGAATCAAACTCTACTTTTAAAATAATATCTAAATTCCATCTTTATTCTATGTCTATCAACTTAAAATTGATGAGCAAAATTCATTTGGCTTTCGAATTACTTATAAAGTTGGAGAAATGAGGGAAAACCATGCTAGTCGAGTTTTGGTCTGAAAATCTGTTGAATAGACAATGCCTGCCACTCTGGTTGTCAAATGCTGAAACTGATAGCCCGTTTGATTCGTTTCGTTAAAACGACTCCAGGAAAGGTTTGGTTGTCGAAAAATTCAATTGTCAGAAAATTGCCACCGGTTTGAGGATTTTATATCATATATCAAAATTTTGTTTACGACTCCTCATTCATATATTATTTCATATAATATCTGTACATTACACAATGCACACAAGGGAATACTGATTGATCTGTGTAGCCCCTCCCATAATTTATCTCTTTTTCGGTAAATGTGGAAAAGCTTTAATGAAGAGGGTTACTAGCTAGAGATTTAGACTTATGCTGTAGCTTTGCTTAACCGAGATGACATGGAGTTCAAATAAGTTAGAACATTAATAATTGTTGTGTATTTCCTTTGTAACAAGTTTTTAATGGTCAGCCTAAGACGTTTGATGTGATCATTTCATGGTATAATCGAGGTGTTATTCTGGAATTTTCACATACAACTGTGTTAAAAGATGTTGAGATATTTAGATAGTATACATCTTGAGTTGGCTCTTGTTTACTCTTCCTTGGAAAGTTGTACGGTGTTCTTGGGTGGGGGGTCGGGCTGAGATGGCACAACTACTAGTAAAGGTGGATGGATTGATGTTTTCAGAAGTGCTTTAAATCATCTGAAATATCATGAAACAAATGTTTTAACTGCTTGTTGACTTGAGATTGTTTTATTGACGACTACCTAGGAAGACAGCTTTATTGCTTGGAGATAAAACTAGAGCAAAATAATTGATATTGGAAATTCATGTGCAGAAGAATTGAAAAAATATCAGTGAAGGCCATGACAGTCTCCGATAAGCGTGTGTTGCCAAGCTAAGAAGAAGATTCCATGATTTGATTTGGTTTTCCGCTAATTAGTACTGGACATTATTTCTTTTCCATAGTGGGTATCCTCAATTTTTCATTAATATGTAATTTAAACGTTGGAAAAACATGTTTAGTTTGGATACGTCTCACAATATTTAGATTACGAGAATTGATTCAGTAGATGTGGTCTGAGTGACCTATTTGATGTAAGGTGCGATGAAATGCTTAGTGATAAAATGGGAGCAAGATGGCCACCTCCAAGTATCCAAGACAATTTCTTCAAGTTGAACCCAGATTATTTATGAACCTTAACAATCAGAACCTAGCACCTAATTTTTAGAAGGACTTCACAAATCTAAACCTCTGTTTAGTTTCTGAAATTATGTCGTCTTTCATGTATGTATGTATGTATGTATGTATGTCTGCAGGTGTTTGTATGCATCTCCTTGTTGTGCAGTACTCAACGAGGTTATGATTGTCTAATTTCCATTTTCTCTACTGCAGGAGTAAGTTGCTTGTTACTATTAGAAGAAAGGATGATTAGCAAGAATGTATAGAAGGATGGGATTGAGTGAGTCGTCAAAGGATATCGAGCTTTTCTTTGAAAAGCATGTTGGGCTCATCTTCACTAGTCCATGAGACGATCCAAGATTGCCAGTATTGGCTGATAGATAGAATTTCAGACAGATTCATGACGAGGGTGTAGATTATTATTGTGAGTTATAAATACTCGGGTTAGTAAGATTTATACATCTATTTGTAATGTAACACAAGAAAATAGCTTATTGAAACTTTTTCTGAAGTTTTTTGGCTACAGGTCCTTCTGTAAGTGAAACTTTTTTTTTTTGGGGTATGGTTTTCTTGCAATGGCATGCCAGTTGTGTACGGTTTTATATTGATTTACATTTTGGCACTGGCATGTTCATTAAGGAGAAAAAGACGTTAAAATCTTATCTATTATGTATCGTGTGTGTACGCATTTGATATAGGTCAGTCGAGATGACACCTTTCAGTCTTTGAATTAAATTGAGTTACCTTGAAAGCAACATGTTTAGCTGTTAACTACTTAACGACTCGGCCTGACTGTATTTTATGCCAATAATTATGTTTTAACTGAAAATATACGTTGCTGTACTTATTAATTAATATCATTATTGCTTGTTAATTAGGATAACCTATCTTGAATAAATGTAGATTACTTGTAGTGAACGAGTCAGATTGACCGACACGCATTCTATTAAATCTAAGCCGTAAAATACGAGTGCTTGAGCAGTAGAACGTGCATATAGTATGTATGTATGTGTGTGCGTGAAGCGATGCCCCACATGATGATATAACTTATTGTTCATTAATTCTTGAATAATGCTTCTCACACCCATGTGAGGGGGGTGTAACTTCTTAGATACACCCCTATGTACCACTAGCAAATTCTTTATTTAGGCCTTCTTGTATGGGAGGAATTAAAATTGAAAATATAGTCTTTATTGTTGACTTTTATTAGACGAGTGAGACCCAATAACGGTCATATTTTTAATTTTAATTGGATTTTAATCCCTCCCGAACGGGACCTTGATCCCACCCACCAACTTAGATTAAGTTTAAAGAAAAGACATAGTGTTATGATTGATACATGCAACTCGAACAATTTGGAGCTTAGAAACAATTAAGGAATCTTTTTGAGAACAATATTAACGGAGTAAATAATCTTTGACAAAAATCATTCACGATATGACTATTGATTATTCTGATTAAAATCAATATATTTTGGTGATTTAAATGAAGTTATCGATGACAATATCGTAAGTGGTCACCGAGACACCTTGGTTGGTGTTATCAATGATAGTGTAGAGTGATGTTGTAGGAAATCGCCAATGGGAAGCTATCTTATGAAATTTTATTCTTTATGTTTTTTTTCTTTTATAAGTTATCAACAAACATGTTGAAATTTGTTATTTAGTTTTTAACCCCTATTTGGTTTAAATAAAAATAAGATTTTTAGGAGATTTTGATTTAAAAAAATTAAATGTGTGGTTGAAAAGTTGCGGTCCCATAAAATACATGATTAAAATTAATTGTTGATTTTGATTTTGACTTAGATTTTATTTTATTATTGATGAAATTTTTTATTAGTATTTTAAAAAAATGTTGATTAGATAAATTAAATTTGTTAAAATATTTATGTTGTTAATATAAATAACTAAAAAAATCATACGCAATCTTTATTTTTTTAATGTTAATAATTACCGACAAATTTTTTAAGAAAAAAGACAAAAATATGTAAATTTTAAAATTTGGGGGACTTCGATAAGTCGAGGGGCATAGTTGACAGCCTAACTCCCCGAATACTTGAATTGATTTTGATGAATGATTACAAGATTTTTATTCTTAATTATCTGCTAAGTCAACTAAATCAAATTGTCCCCAGACCCTATACATGTAACTTTATTCTTTGAATTAATCCCCACGTATGTGGATTATTTTCACAGGATTCACCAGAATACTCACATGAGTAGACCCCACTATGTATTAAAAAAAATTATGCATGGAACCATGCGTGTGACGGTCCTGTAAGTGATACGTGAAAATTTTCTAGTACATGAAGCATTATTCTTTTGAATAATTCCTAGTGTACAGGAATATGGTTCACAGGGGTTTTACCGACCTCTTACTGTAGCGCGAGCCCCACCCCAATGTATTAATAAAAAAAAAATGTGGCCCCCCTCCTTTGTCTCTACCCTGACACCCCCCTCACATGGAGGGGGGCCCACACACATTAAAATATTTGTGGGCCNTCCTTTGTCTCTACCCTGACACCCCCCTCACATGGAGGGGGGCCCACACACATTAAAATATTTGTGGGCCTCCCTCCATGTGAGGGGGGTGTAAGGCTATGTGTACACCATAGCTTTATTCGTAATGCAAGCCTCTCTCTATTCCTTTTTTGCTTTCACTCCAAGTCCAACAACCTTCAAACTGAGTTGGCACCTAAGACTGAAACTCGACCGGGCTCATAGAAGAACAATGACACCTAACACTTCAGCATTATTCTGAGAGATCCAAACGCTTCGCCAATTAAATGAGAAAGTAGTGTTCATGGGTAAGCGTATTTTAGACTTTTTTTTTTTTGCTTCGAATGAGGCTGCGGCTTAATGGTATTCAGATTCAGGGCAGGGAACTGGAATCCCTCAAACTTTGATGTCGTAACTGACCTTCTGCAAAACCCAATAGTGTATACTGATTTTCTATATTTGAGAAAGACATTTGGAGTGAAGAAATTGAAAGTTCTGGTTTGGTGACAGACGAAGAAATTTATCAATCTTTTCCCTCTTGTTGATCCACTCAAGGTTAGGTAGACAAGGAGAATTATCCATCCATCAATCCTGGTGCTATTGCCTTTTCGATTTGAGCACATTCTTCAAGAAAATGCCAAAGAACAATTTCATCACCAAAACCATTTCCATTGTCCAAAAGTGACAATGAGTTGCACTTTTGTCAATGATGTTTTGTCTTTTGAACTGTTAGGAGGCTATTGATGCCTTTTAAGTTTCTTTTATCTTGGTTTGTATTAGGCTCGTCAATTATGCACTTAGTTTAAAAAAAATAATTCAAAATTATCGAAGAAATTCCGATTTTTTTTTTTATCGTGAGCAAAATGATCTAGAAAATGCCGATGAATAATTTCATCACCACGATCATTTCCGTTATCCGAAAGTTATGATGAGTTGTAGCTTTTGTCAAGGATTGGATTGGGAGCTTTTAAATAAAATGTTTTTGAACTTTTAGGAGACAATTGGTATCTTTTAAGTTTCTTTTGTCTTGGTCTATATTAGGCAAGTCAGTTATGTGCTTAGTTCANGTATCTTTTAAGTTTCTTTTGTCTTGGTCTATATTAGGCAAGTCAGTTATGTGCTTAGTTCAAAAATAATTCAAAATTACTAACAAATTTTTAGTTTGTTATAATAAAAAGTAAATATTTCATAAATTTAATTAACGAAGAAAATTTCTTCGATAAATAAGTTAATAAAAATAAGAAATAAATACTAATGTTACAAAATTTTGTCAATAATAAAATAATAATTAGAAAAAAAAAAAAA
>CAIGRT010129762.1:0-16911 GCA_903798405.1 Fraxinus platypoda
TTTCTTAAAAAGTATTTAAATATATATATATATATATATATATATATATATATATGAAGTTAAATTGTTTACTTATATGTTAACCTATCAAACATGTGAAAAGTACAGTGAAATCACTATAAAATAATAATACAGAGATCGAGAAAAAAATTATTACTTGCACGAATTACAAATGTATGGCAAAGCTATATTGCTATTTCACACGGCAATCCACAATATTTCTTAATCTAGTTCATATATTCTGTGTTCCAAATACTAGAATAGATATATCCAAGAAGTCATAATTTAAATGATAACTATATTTTATTACTTTAAAGAAGCCTTTCGAACATTCCTATGTAATGAAAAAAAATATACCAAATGCCATATTTGAATTGCAGAAAATTAGTACGACGTTGAGTTCAAATTGAGTACAAAGAAAAAGCAACTTCGAATGCATATTTTAAAAAGTTTCAAAATATTATAATTATAAAAACTTTACTCATTTAATTAATTATTATATTATATTTTCGTTGAGCCTAAAGGTTCTCAAATAAATTTACAATTCAAGATCAAAAAATCACACTATTTAAGCAATGTTATAAATTTATCGAGATTTTACTATATGCTTATGCGAGCAAAGAAAATTGACGTCTTTAAGAAAGAGAAGAAAATTGACATAATTATCCATGTTTCCTGGAACAATAATCTCACTCAAATAAGGAAAGTACTATTAGTATTTTTACCCTTCAAAGTTCAAACTCCACATTATTTTGTAGTTGAAAGTTCCATAATACAGATTGACATGTCACAGTCCCCTCAAAGAATGATGAAAACATACCAAGCACAATTATCTAACAGGAACTGTAAAAAAATGCAGGCAAAGAAGTAAAAATTATACAACAGTAGAATTTTGAGGAGATGATTCGTCTTATGCCTTCCAACTTTGCATGCTCGAGCAGGTTGATACATTGGATCGAAGAAAGTACATCTTGGATGACTTTCAGATGAGGAGGCAAACATTGCCTTTCGAAACAAATGGAGAAATTATTGGTCCACTATTGAGACATATGACCTAATGCTACAAAATCAATGCGCTGGTTATTGGTCCACTATTTTGTCTCTCGTTTCCTCCTCTTAGAACAGGGCCAAACTTTATATAAATATGAAAAATCGAATAATTTCAAAATCCTGGCAAAATTGAGAGGTCTGCTATTCCCTTTGGAAGGTCTGAAATTTTCTTGAGTAGTGCTAGCCTGTTCTTTCTGATTCTTTCATCTTCCTGCAGTCAGATTTTGAAAGAACGCAAATTTAGACATGCACCCACAAAATAGAAAAGTACAATCAAACAACTGCACCATAAGTTCGGATAAAGAACAGAGGTTAGTCAGACAGATCATTCTGTGGTTTGTTTTAACAGCAAAGTAGCACAGTGATATCAAGTTTACACACATAAACCAGGAACCCATGGAAAGAAGTTGGAATTACTTATGTGTTGGACAAATCACTTCAACACTGCCACATGTAAAATTATGTACGGCATGTGGTACTACGCAAGCTTTGCATCTCAAAGAATCAAACAATTTTGTTTGTAGATATGCTGAAACCTCTGTATTATGTTAAACCAAGGTTAATACTTCTAAATTAGGGCCTATCTGATCATGTCTGTCAAAGGAAGATCAGGAAAATGGACTTCAGGGTAAGGGAAGCATTTAGAAAGCTTTCAACTTCTATGCTTATATTAAGTTTCTGGCCAAATGGGCTATGCCAGCACGTAAAGCTCAAACAAATTGCAAAACTGATACATATGTAAGCCTATTGCATCGAATATATAACGCTTCTATAAGCAGGCCAAGAAATTAAGCAAGTTTCATAGATTATTGTCAATTTATAGTGTAGTAAAAAGGAACATACCACCATCACAAATACGTGATTGAAGAAATCCTCTAGTGGCTGTAACAGATCAGACGATGCTTCAACAAAATCATGTACTTCCATGTCTGTGTACAGAGAACATATGAGTTACACAGGAGGTTTAAAAAAGGAAGAAATAAATCAGCAGTGCTGTGTAAATATGTGACCTCGTCATTACAAAACAAGAAGTCACATATAGGAGAGAGAATGATACCAGGACGAATTTTAGTCTTCAATGACGTGAAAGTGCTCCACAAAGCTCTCTCTTCCTTTGTCTCAAAAGCTTCCTCATCCACCTAACAGGATATTTTTAAATAAGTGAGTGAAACTGAATGTGGTAAAATGTAACTGTACAATGACAAAATGGCATCAGATATCGAGCCATGTCAAAATTGTACCCCAGAAAAACTATCAAAGTATATATAATTCAACATGACATTGCAGATTAGAAGAGAAGATTTCTCGCTGGACAACAAATTGCGACAAAGTTTTATTGACTAGGAGCAAAAATAGATGCTTCTTTTCCAGGTCTTCTCGATTTATAACTATGGGCAATCTCAGAGGAGTAAAAGGCAATTGCATAATTAGAAAATATGTTTAGAAGTTGGGTCCAAGCCCCAGATTCCATATTTGTACTGAAAAACTTGTACCTATTCATATATATGATTTATGAAGTGAATGTATGTGACTTATGAGTCAGTCCAGGACTCTTCCAGCGGAACAAGAATATATCCAGATTAATTTGTGGATCAGGGCAAGGCATGTAGAAGGTATTGAGGATCCACCCAAAGCCAAAAATTCAGGGATATACCGGACAATGAATTAGATCCTATGCTCCAACCAGTATTACTTATAATTGTATAGATAAGTGTTTCTTACACAATTTTCTATGTGTATCTCTCACATTTTATGTTCACATCATTCTACAGTTGATTCTACCAGATCTTCATCATGTACAGCAGTCAATTGACCCACCACACCAACATTGGTATAACACCACGTAAATACCTAGTGAGAAAGCCAGTAATACAAATACAATTCATACAATGCTAAACTCATGTTCGCATCAAAAGGCTACTAGAATGATGGATTCTGGCCTAATAAAATGCCTTGCTTCTGCATAAACCAACTGCACAGTGCTTCAATTATTATTATAGCCTAGAGGCATATGTTTTCCTAGAGACTAATGTAGTTACACACAAAAGTTGGTGTGGGACAACATCCAAATGGCGAAAAACAGGAACCAAACTGCAAGACATTCATGGACATTCAATTTCCGCTGGCACGAAGGTAAAAGACATGATGAAATAGATCTACCAAGCCAATAGCTCTCGAAATGGCTAAAAGTTACATATATAATTCCAAAACAAAAACCATCCAAAGCAAATCCAAAACCCAGATTATAGCCAACTGTAACCATGCCACAAAGAGTAAGAGTCCGACAAGTATTTTCTCATATAATATCGTGCAAAGTTTGACACTGAGGGGAAAAAAAATTCCAGTACCAGGAGTAATAATCAACTTTAAACCTTTGTTTTCTAATATAATTTATCAAGTAAAGTGATTTAAAACCTTAAGTCTTTCTTTTCTACCTAATTTACAGTACAAATTTACTACTCAATGCTAATATCCCCAGGTAGACAGCTTGAAATATCATGGAAGAAAAATGGAAAATAGAATGGATATTTTATGCAACTGCAAAAATAATTTTGTTTTGAAGTGAAAGAAAGCACCTCCAAATCATCGTTGATGTCCTTTCCACGGACAATTCTTGTTGGACGAGAATATGCTTCGACAATTTTCGACAGCAGCTCACCTCTTGACAAGGCTTCCATCTGCAAACAACGCAAATGATATATTACATCCATAATACTTAACAGTCAACAAAACACTAATTTGCTTATAGCATTTTCAAATTCAGTAGAAAACACGATGATGTTCTACCTTTCTTGAAAAAGCTTCTTAGAAATAAATAAATGTACTACAAGAAATATCATTTCTACTTTAAAGATCATAATATAAAACAAGAAATAATGTGGAAGATGCTGAACTGCTTCCACAAGAACATCCGTGCTCAATAATAAAGAGCAATAGAAAATATTTTGACTCCTTTTCATTTCTACTCTCTCCATGCCATCCCCATCTGGGATCAACTATTAAATGTGTGTTTTTCACCTTCTCACGTCACTCTGCCTACCCGTTGCTTTTGTCTGGTTCTCCCGAAGTAGGGTTATAATTGGAAAGTTTCAAAAAAATGGTTTGACTCTTCAGACTGGATTCTGACGCTGAAATGACCAATAAGGGAAGTAGGACATTCACAATGGGGTGAGGGGGGGGGGGGTACTTTTTTGCATGTATATAGAAGCCATTATCTTTGCTAAGCCCCTTCATGCTAAAACATTTTACCATATATCAAACTTCGCTTCAATACTCTCAAAGTCTATATTGTCAATAGTTAAGATTTAAGAATATAGTTTCAAAAGGTCAAATTAGCTATCCTAACTTAAAACACAAGGAAAAGTTGATAAAGTGTAGCAATGCGAGTATGATAAGCACATGGATGGATCGGGAAAATATATACATTGATTATGAAAATTGTTACTTACAGAAACTATATTGCCCACAAAAGGTCGACAATCTGACTTGAGAAAAAAAAAAAAAAAAGAAAGACATTACCTGGGTCCATAATTGTAATTTGGTCAGCAGCGATCACACTTATTTGAGTTGTTTGTTAGGATTTTCCTGACTTCTTTCCCATTATTTGAAAGTGAAAATTTTGTAATTTTTTGTTTAAATAGTTTCTTAGGCACCAGATTCCGGATTCATATAAAAAACGTCAGGCATTTAGCTTCAGAAGAACAATACATGTTTTTCGTAACCCATGGAACAGTTAGTAAGTAGAAGCACATCTTGAGGTTGAATGGAGCTTGTGGAAAGAGAGACTGACTCGGCAGAGAAACATAAAAAGGAAGAAAATTTGGCATATCATCAATTGGAAGCCACAATAAGTATGATGAAATCTCATCAGTTTTACCATAATAAATACAATAAATAACTTGAGCATTCTTTATTCACGTGTTGATAAGTAGTTCTCACTTTGAATACAAATCCACAAAAAGAAAACCATTACTTACTTTATATGCAGACTTTGTTGCCAAACAGGGCTGGTTTGCACGTTCTGCAAGAACAGAGCGAACCACTTCTGGACTTATTCCTTGGTCCATCTGGCACAAAAAACAAATAAAATGAATGAAGTGTTATAAATACCTAACATTCATTCACAAACAGCGCACATTCTCGAAAAGAGATTACACATTTATCGCAACTCTCAAGGGTATTCCAAAGAAGAACAAGAAACATGACTAACAATAATTGAAAATCATTACACTGAGGAAACTATTTACAGGTCACTATGAATCCCTTTTAAATCTTTTGAGGATATAAATAAACTTCTTCCAATATGTTAAGTTCTTGGAAAAGGTGGTTCAAATAAATTATTTTATTTACTGTTAAAACAATTTAATAGCATTCAACAAAGAACATAACTTAGCATCATCTCCTTTTTATTGAGATAGAATGCACAAAAAAGTCACTACGTTTACATCAAAAACCAGGTTTCTTAATTCCATGGCCGACAAGGATGCATTTTTATGCTTTTAATCTGGTGCCTACTCCAATATTTTCAAGAACTATATTGAAACTAAGTTTTCTATGAATTCTGGACGAGCTTAATATTTGTGTATGGGTTATGATGCAAAAGATATACAGTCAAAGGTTAATAGCTTTCACAAGTAAAAGTTGTACATACCAGAAGTTGTTCAAGTCTCCTTGTTACAAATTGATGTACCTAAAACGAGAGAGGAGATGATCAAATTTTGAATTTCTGATCAGGAGATTAAGAAAATAACGCATCCAAAACACTATGCCATGGCTTATTTTAGATTAATATACAAGGATACATCTGGTGAAGCAGATGAAAGATGGTAGTAATTTGATAACATATTCGACATTAAAAGCGGTAATTTTTTTTTTATACCGGACAAATTTAATAACAAGCAACAGAGTGGGGTGATAGGTTGTCTACTGCAAAATTTGACCTTCATAGAGCAAACAAAGACACTTACGTTATCTATTGTTTCAGCAGCTACATTTATGGGTTGAACAGCAGCAGCAAGCTCTAAACCATGCCTTAGATCTAAATCTCTATTGGTTTCTACCAGCAGTTGCACCTACAACACAGGCAGCATTGTTTACACTCAGTGGAAAATGAAATTTCTATGACTATATGGATATGACATACGAGACCATAAGAGATTCTCCGCAAGCCAAAAGGGTCATTACTGGAGCTTGGCTGACAACCAGCAGCAAATAAGCCAACAAGGCTTTCCAACCTGCAAGACATAGCACAATATCAAACCATAAAGGGAAATACCACAGGCGAAAAGACAAAGAAAAATCTGCCCAGAAGACAACAGAAAATAACACGAGCACATGCACATTCACTATACATCAAACTTCAGCTCTGAATCAGGAATGAACAATAACCACCACCTTTTCCAGTATATGGAATAACATACCATGACAAACATCATAAAAAATTATCTTAGATCATGTGAGTTCACCATTGAGAGAGTATTAATATCACGATCGGTAACTACATTGAATTTAATTTATATAGCTAAAACGATGAAATGAATCAGAGCATGATAAAAAAATATCGAAGAGAAAATGAAGTAAATTTAAATTTAAGTTTGCTTCAGTTTCTTAATGCATCAACCCTCTATCACTTATTACAAGAAAAAAGAATTAAAAGCCCAAGTCCGAAACAGAGATTTGATTCTATCCTTGAAAAATGCCAACTTCGATTAACAATAACAAATAGAAACCAAACCACAAGCCGAAGTGCTCTTATCTATAAAAGTTCACAGAGATTAAACGAAAACTCTTATGCTATAACTCATCTCAAAAATAGTAATATATGACTATTTATGGGGCTATGATAGCCTGATTATTCTCTCATGTCTTTACACTTCCTTTTTCAAGGGAAAATGCATCCCTATAATTTTAACAGCCAGGCAGGACGAGGAAAGAAATTTCTATTCAACAAGAAGCTTGTGAATCTTTCATTGCAATAGCTCCATCAGACGGAAGTCGCGATCAAAGATATCCATTGCTATGGCATGAAAAGCAAGGATAAAACATAAAAGGTAGAAGAGTTATAGATAAATTTCAACAAGGTAGTTTGCATTATAATCAAAAAATTAAGAATTGGTAATAATTGCCTTCTCGAACAAATATAAATTAAACCCTTGTTTGGTTTAGCTAAAAAAGTCGATAAAAATCTAAGTTAAAGTGAACAATTAATTTTGCCCACATTTCGTGAAACCTACACACATTTCATCAACTTTTATCAAAATATACTAAAAATTTGATTTTAGCAAAACCAAACAGGGGCTAAGTTTTATGCATATAAGGGCAGACCACTGGAAATTTCCTATTTCCTTTTACTTATCCAAATTAGACTTCATCGAACTTCAGTTTCTTACTACTGGAGTTAGGAGAAGGGAAGGGTCATACAAGAGACAATAGTTCAATCTATTGGTGTACAGTTACTTAATCAGCTGTGTGAAGAAAGTCTACATGTATTTGATGATCTAAATCAAATCACAGCAGGCACTGGGACTTGTGGTGACATAAATAAAAGCAATCCTAAAATGTAACTGAAAATCCACTTTCAAATATGAGTGATAATTAAGCATTCATTTATGAAAAAAGTACCGCACATCGTGCATGTTGCTCCGTCAAATCTAACATCTCAAGGACTTAGCACAGAAAGAAGAAACTAGCATGTATCTAACCTATCAGTTATGGCCAATACTGTCCCAGCATCAGTTTTTGGAAGCATGTCTCCAGAAAATCGTGGAAGTGTAATCTCAAACAGTGCCTCTGCAATCTGTTATTATGAAGAAAATGAATGGTTAGAGAAACAAAGTTGAATTTGACTGTCGAAGAAAGACAGCTATATTGGATTTTGGCAAACCTAAACAAGAAATGCATGTCCCATTTAATGCTTAATTTCTTTTCAGTCTCACTGCATATCCATCAGAATGGTATTCTTATTTATTTATTCTGTTTGAAAAGTTGAGATCTTATGCAAGTAGCACACAGAGTCACAAGTTCACAAGCAAGAGTAGGCAGCTAGACTGAGAATTCACTTGACCCAAAGCTTTTTGAAAGCGATTATAAACTTTATATTCGTAAGTTCAGTTTATAGTCGACAATTTTAACTGTCTGCCCCAACTTCCACTGCACAAAGCAAAAGATAAAAGCTGGGCCAATTTGCAGAACTTTAATATTGTTTCATAAATACATGAAGGGAATATTGGTTGTGGAATTAAGAATCTTGAGATGTTCTGTTGCATATTACTTTACATCAGATTATCACATTATAACAGTATGTCTAGGTAGTGACCATTTCATTACTTATGCTCAACAAGAGACATCACCAGTTATTGATATAATATTGTAAGTATGACTTTTACTAGATTCAAAACTATTGAAGCAAGACATTTTGTCAGTGCCATAGGTCTGAACAACTTGGTAACAATGACCTAACCGCGTGGAGGCATCCAAACTGGCGGACGATAGTGGGATTTACCTTTTCTAAATTTTCCTCAAATAAAATAGATCAGGTTACCCAACTAAAGCAATCAAATAGTGAAAAAAAAAATACTAACAACCATTAGAATTTATGATAAGGCAATGTTATGCAAACAACCTGCTCTGAATAGCCATCTCTAAGAGCATAATGACGCGCCATTATCCCAGAAAGGGAGGTAAATTCAGTAACAACTGCGGTGACAAGATCTGTCATGGCTAATGATGCAGCGCTCTTGATGACTTGGAGTGTATCTCCACTTATCCCCAGAGACAAGCCCACTTCAGTAACCAAATGTTGGACGCGCGTCATCTTGTCCAACATTGTCCCCAGCTTCTCCTGTTCATTAAATTATCAAGATATGAGAAATGCCAGAAACCAAAAGGATTTTCTGGAAGGACTTGCTTCTATCTCCGCCATTAAAAGAATATTACAGAATTTCAACTATTTGGGGCATTTAGGTATCCAAAAAAGGAAAAATAAACAAAAAGGAGTAATTGCACAAACATTACATTTACAACATTTCTTTAGCTTGTTGCTCCACTGTGAAATTAGTAATATTAAAAAAAAAAACTTCAATTTTACCCAAAATCTACACAGTTTTGATTTCTCCTAGATACTAAATGAAAAAATAGAGCTGTGGTTTCCCACGAGCTCTGATCAATTGCTTCAATAATCAGATAGAATGAGCCAGATGACCTCAGAATACATTAATATTATTAGAACTTACATGAAATAGAATTCCATTCAATTGACTTCGAAATTCAGAAAATCTTTTACATGTGTCCACCTCATAGAAGAACTTTGCATCTTCATATCGAGCTCTGCAATGATATTAAATTATTCAATCATGCGCTCAAACCATTAAGAAAAGGTACAGAAGGTGGAGAAAACTTGGATATATACAGTCATTCT
This sequence comes from Fraxinus platypoda, assembly GCA_903798405.1. Taxonomy (NCBI): domain Eukaryota; kingdom Viridiplantae; phylum Streptophyta; class Magnoliopsida; order Lamiales; family Oleaceae; genus Fraxinus; species Fraxinus platypoda. The sequence goes on from CAIGRT010129762.1 coordinate 9,467, forward strand.
TTGAAAATACTAGTTGCCTTATAAGCAAACATTTTGACACAACGTAATTTAGGGTATATTCAAGAAGACGTAAGATGGAAAAGAGGATCAGTATAAAAGTGGAGTGCATCAACCTAAGTACAGCTTCATTTCCTTTCCTTACAACCATTTCATTGATTGCCCCATTTGCAACCTAAACAAACAACCAGAGTCAGATGATCCTTATTACCTTTTCACAAATAACATCAATGATTTTACGGATAAAGTACATGGTTAGAATGTCTCACAGAAACGAAATATGGCAACAGTTTTCCTCCCTGATCAGTTATTGCAAAATACTTTTGGTGCTTCTGCATGACCTGCATGATCCATGAAACGGGCACCTTAGCATGGCAATAATAAATATGAACTGCTCCTGCCCAGAAAAATGGTAAGAGAACAAGCACGTATAGTTGCAAGTTACTACAACGAGAAATTTCATGTTCTAAAACAAATGAAATATATGAGAACGCAATGATCAATTATTTTCAAGAAAAGAAGAAATCAAAGTCAGATGGAAATATGCTGCAAATAATAAAAGAAAGTTAATATAGTAAGGTGTTACCATTATTAGCAGATCTTTCGGAAGCTCTAAGAAGGACTCGTTAAATTTACCAAGCACTGGAACAGGTTTCTCAACAAGATTTGCAACCTATGTATGAAGGTAGCAGTTATAATAGAGAGTCTCAGTGACTAGATCAAAGCAAGAACCGCAACCTGTTTCATACCTCATCAAGTAAATCATTCTGCAAAATGATAATGCCACCAACACTTTTGGCTAAGGCATTGGAGTGATCCAAAATTGTCTGCTTGCGTTGCTGCAAAATAAATAAAATTCAGCAATGTAACTTCAACACTATGCTAGTTCAAATAATGTAGGAAGAACCTATATAAGTGATCATTTATAATTAAATACCTCCATACTGATGGCTATTCCAGCATGCCGCATGACATCAGTATAAGATTCTGCACTTGCTACCTATGAAAATGTGATTAGTGAGTCCATGTAAGCATCAGCATATAGATAACACCAATACAAGAGACAGACAACTAGACTTTCCCGTTGAAGAGAAATATGAAAAAAAAAAATTGTTTCCAAGGTATCGTTATCATTAAACTCGCTATCAAGCAATGGATGGGATTTAAATAAAGTAAAATGGTTAGAGAAAACAATGGAATATCTGGGATTTCTCATGGAAGAGGTTAAGCAAAGAAGTTTGAGAAAAAAGACATGATTCTCAAAGAATGTGCATATAAACCTCTACGTTTGTTCTAATCTTTAAATAAATTTTCAAAAAATGTGACTTAAAGCTCCAGAAAAATGCAAGTTATAGACAATTTAGTTTCTGAATGAGGGAGTTCTAAAGGGTTCTAAATAGTGTTTGGCCTGGTAATTAGGGGAAAAAAGAAAGAAAGAAAGAAACCACAGAACCTTGTATTTTAAAGCATTGAAAGAAATTTAACTGATATGAAGTGACTAACTTTCAAATGGCAGCAAAATTTACCAAATCATTCTACCTAATTAATCTTTCGTCATTTCCTGTAATGCAGAAGCAGTTGGAGAGCAACAAAAAAAGTGCAGAGATTTTGAAACTTTCCAGCAGAAGAGATTTGAAAAAAATGAGGCTCCAACAAAGTGGCTAGTTTTACAAGTAAAACCACATCAGAATACTTTAAAAGGTGAAACGGAAAAATAGGACAGGTTTGCATTACTTGGAAATTCATGCAAGAATGGAATGAGAAGACTACTAATCAACAACTTTTGCAGGGTGGTACAAGATGGTGGAACCTTTGTCTTTTGCAACTAAGTTGAGTGACTAGGTATGTAAATAAGCTCCATTTTGTTGGTATTTACATAGAAGTTGGAAGTCTTCTCTGTTAGTCCGGTAGCACGGACTTCAAAAATGTTTAAAGTGTGACCAGATCTAACAAGCAGGTGGAGGATAATGATTCAAGTAATGGGAATCAAATTACATCTTTCAATTAACATAAACATCTTTTAAGGGAATTGTTAATTTATTTTTTCCATGAAATAGTATTACTTGTGGTTTTTTTTCAGCATAAACTTGTATATCTTTGTTTTGCTATAACTAGTTTGCAACTTGTCTTGCGCTAGCAGCACTCAACCTATATATAAAATTATTATCAAAAGAATAGATTGGAACTTATTATCTCAGATAAACATCAGAGTAAATTATGGTAAAATTTACAGACACCCCCTTCTTTTCAAAAACTATAGAAAACTCCCTGAAGCTTGGTTTCCCGTCAGCCAAAAGTAAATACATTATATCCCACTTTTACTTGTCTTTATACCACATTTGATACTATCATCAAATAATACTTAACTATCATTTTTTTATCTCAATTTCTTAAAAAAATCATATATTATGTTAATAGGAGAGATTTTTTTTAGCTGAAAGAATATTGTTTAAATAAAACTGTAAAAGATAACTGGTTTCTTAAAATAATTTCTGTCTCTTTCAATACAACTGAAAACAACTTGTTTGTTTATATATAATCAACAAATTAACTTATATACATGCTTTAGAATAATTCAATTAAGATGATTTAAAAAGGAAAAAAATGCCTTTTAATTTACAAATTCAGGTCTAATAATTTCTAATTTGATTGATTCGGTTCATTTGCAATTAAATAGTACGATACTATGAATTAAAATACTTTTTTTCTTGATTTAATTTGATGCAAAGCGAAGAACCTTACCAAAAAAGAGATTTTCATGTTTCCGAAGGGGGTCAAACTTATGAAACTTAAATGAATGATAAGGGGGGGCGGGATGATAATTAATGCTAATAAAAATATAGTAGAAAACCTGTATTTCAAATGAATAAATTCCTTTTCTAGTCAAAATTTTGGATCTATTTTGTTAATTATAAAAATAAAAATCTTAATTTTGAGTATTAAGAATAATCACTTTATGCAAAAAGATATAAAAAACAAAGAAAGAAACTAGCTTCCTTTAAGCTAAAAACATTGTTCACGTTCTTAATTATAAAAATAAATAAAAAAGAGAAAGAAAATAGTTTCAAATCTAGCTAAGTTAAAAACAATGTTTACGTTCTTACTTATAAAAATAAATTAAAAAAGGAGAAAGAAAATAGTTTCAAATCTAGTATAAGATAAAAGGGCAAATTGTTAATTTATATATATTTATTTTTGCCTTCATGGATGTTCTATATTTTTAAAAAGGCAAGGGGCGTAAATGCAATACTCATATACCTTGAGGGTGTAATTGTATCTTAATATTGTTTTACAACCTCATGATCATACCTTAACAGTAGCTGATGGTGTATTTCGAAGTCCGTGAGAAAGATTTCCACTGTGAATAAAATAGAGCAAAGAATTATATACAAGAACATCAAAATCAGACTACAAGCATACCAATGCAATTTTAAAGGTCTTAAAATTCATGAAGCTTCAAAATAATATATAACAAATCAAAGAAATAATATTAACGTTTTGTCAAATGAATTTACAAGATCAAGAATTATCAATGTGTAAAGAACAGTTTCTCGATTCTATCAAGGGAAGGGAAGGGAAGGGGGGAAGGAAAGAAAATAATTCCCTATTGCAGTCAGTCATAACTGATGTGAGATGGAACATCATTTGAAAAGGGAGAAACATTCAATATTATGTTTGTCAAATATAAGAATAATCAATAATTACAATAAGAAGGCAGAAAAGGGAGAAAAATTCATTCTCTCTTTATTTCCCAATACATCAGGTTTCAAGTTTTATATTGATAAGGCATAGTTCTTCCTTTCAAATAAATATGTCCTACCAAAAATAATTAAATAATGGTACTATATTTCAACATAATATCTTATTAAATAACTTCCAACCTGACTATGCACCTGTGCCTTTTAGAAGCAAAAGGGCAATAAAAGCAACAGGGTAATTTATAGAGAGAAGAAGATATCCCTATTAATCTATTAAATAACAATGTAATAGAATAGGCACTCTTGGCCCTAGAAGAGTAGAGAGAAAAAAATTGTATGAATTTCCTCATACTCTACTTGCTTAGCAACGAAAGACATATTTTAGCCAAAGATCATGAAGTTCGATACTAAAACTTGCCTTAGAACACCAGCATACATGAAGGGAACAGCTACGTCTCCATGCAGTGCCAATATCCACCGGATGGGCCTACTGAACATGACCTATATAAGACAAAGCTGACAAAAAAGTTACATTGATTTTCAACAATTAGTGCATAATAGAATAGAATAAGGACCAAACGAGAACAAAAATATATGGAAAATTTGCATGAGAAAGGCACTATGACTAGAAAGGACCAAGTAGGTGTGAGAAAATGAAATATTGCAAACATGCTTATGTTTCTTTATAATGCCCAAAAAGTTTAGAATATTCCAGAAATCCCATTCCATCAAAGTTGGTTGTTCTACCACTGCAGAGTTGGTCTTGGCGATGTTGATGGCAGTCCTTCAATTGCTCCCCTCTCTATTACCTCATCTTTCTCTCTTAGCACCAAAATTCCAGAAGAAAAAGGAGCAAAATTCAAAAGGTTACTCCACAATAAGATAGAAAGGTAAAGAGCTTGGGTATGTGTGATGAATATGTATCTCAGAAAGGGTTGAAAATAGGAGGAATTTTTATGACATTCTTTTAATGGCAATGGTGAAATAAGGAACAAGACCACTTGATCTAGAAGCTTAAATTGTCATATAAGAAGGGTGGCACTATTTGCACCCACGGTTTTTATATATACATCCACTTCTAAAAGATAATTATATTGTATTTTTAATCTTATGTAAATTTACCTAAACAGACATATATAAAATTAAATAAAAATATATCGTTCTAAATTCATTACTCATTTTTATTTTCATTAAATTCTTTTGAACCTTTTCATATTCTTTTAGAATTTGTGTTTAACTAAAATTCTAATAATCATAATCCTCTTCCAATAAAATCATAAAACCCTAATAATCATCAAAATCATTTTCAACTGAAATCAAAACGACAATGGAAGAGACTCCATTAGAGGATTTTTATTTTACACTAAAAGATGAAAGTTGTGATTTGATTCTAGATTTACTTTGTAACTCATTGAAGAATATGGTCGTTCAACAACCACAACAAATAATAAAAATCTTATTTTGTGAAAAGATAATCTACTTTAGGTTCCTAAATTAACTCTAGGCATCATGTTCAACCAAGAAGTTGCTTTTTTAGAGCGTGTGAGCATAAATTCTAAGTATCAGTTAATGGAAATAACATGTTTAACCCCCGATGAGCACAACAGTTGAACCCTTCTATATTTTTTTTCCAGATCTTCTCATTCTAGGGTTATACTTTATGTAAGTGTATTATAATAAGTCTATTGCAGACCTAAACAAGGTGGAAAAATCTTCACATTACCTTAAGTTTCAATTAGAACATTAGGTACTAGATTTTCAGAGTTGTACTTGTGTATCTAATTTTACCAGTTGATGACAAAGTGAATTTTATTTCAAAATTCATATATAAATTTTATTCTGTTTAAAAATTATGCGTAACCTCAAAAAGTTGATTTTTATCAAACACAAAAATGAATATTTGTCAATCAAATATAACGGACCAATTCATGTGGCGAATAATAAACCTATGGGATATTTAATTTTATTTTGAATATAATATTTTGTCTATAGAATTAATTGTTGAATTGTAAATAGATTAATGTTATATGTAATGGGGGATGAATATAGTGATTTTTTAAAATTTTGAAATTGTATTAGGGATGTATTTAGAGTGTGATGGATATATAAAATTTGTGTGAATATACAGTGTTTAAATAAATGAATTCAATAAGGACAATATTGGAACATGACGGGAATGACAATAGTAATTTTTTTAAATTTTAATATTTTAGCAGGGATGAATATAGAGTGAGATGAATATATAAAAACAGTGGATGTAAATAGCCGTACCCTATAAGAATGTATATCATTTAAATCTTATGTTCGATACACCCCCTCAGATGTAGGTAGGATTAAATTTTTCCCATTAAAGCCTTGCACTTGCACAGCTTTTAATAAATAGGTGGCGGTGAGATTTCAACCATGAAATTCCCGATCTAAAAACTTAAGCTATCAAACTAGACTACATGTCCATCATTTGGATCTTAATAAGGAAGGACTCACTCTCTAATTTCTTGTTTAAAAGGAAAATATAGTTTCGATAAGTTAAGCTTTTATTCTTTCCGTACTTGAGTTAGCTATTTAATTTACAACTTGGCCCTAGAACTAGTGGGAAGAATTGACTTGATCTCAAGGCTACAAGATGTAACCAATCTCTTGTAGGTTAATTAATCGTTTTCATCTCTCAATGAGAAAAGAGAGGAAGAGTGTTTATGTGTTGGAGACCAGATGGAATCTTTTCATAGCATACTAGAAGTTAAAAGTCAAAAAAGAGTGAAGGAGCACAATTCTGCTTGTGGGTTTTGACAAAGTTACTGGAGGAGAGGGAGAGGGAGAGGGAGAGGGTGTAGGATCATTTATTATTAAATATGCACAATTGCAGATGAATAGCACGAGGAAGGAAGGCAAAGCCAAAAAAAGGTCCTGCAGAAGGAGCAAAAAGGATTGACTCATAAAATACAAAGCTTGGCATGGGCATTTGTAGAGAGGTGGTACCCACTGTAACTCCACCTTTGAACCCATTTAGTACCTCTACTATCATGATTTCAACCGAGTGTAGAAGAGACCAATTATTGAAAAAAGGCCAGGAACACTTCCATTGTGACAAATTGTGTCTACCAGGAACACTTTCATAAGGTTACAGATTGTGTCTACCAGGAGCACTTCAATTGAAACAGATATCAAATAAGTTGGTATAACAGCACAAACCTNTGTGACAAATTGTGTCTACCAGGAAAACTTTCATAAGCTTACAGATTGTGTCTACCAGGAGCACTTCAATTGAAACAGATATCAAATAAGTTGGTATAACAGCGCAAACCTCTGAGTTCCAACGCATTGACTTTGGGAACAATATTTTACCAATTGTCCCAGGTAATTCTTCAGATAATACCTGTTCAAGAAAATAAACAGAATAAATTCTACAATTAATGCGATCGGAGTACTAGAATCTAAAGAGGTGGACCTGCACTTAAAAAAAAAAAACAACACTGTTCAAGGAAAGACATCCTGTGGAGCAAAGATTCAGTTGCTAACTAAAATGCTACTTACACAGCCTTAGAGGTGTCAATCCGGGTAGTCCGGGCCGGGTCGGCCCGCCAACATATGAGCCCTGTAATGGCCCGCGTGAAAAAAAGCTCGCCCGCTGCGGGTTCCGGGCCGGTTCAGGGTCGGCCCACAAATTTTGGATTACAACACAGGCCCGCCCGCTGACCCATTCGGGTCGAGCCCACACGGGTCACGGTTTGTTCCGGTTTGACCCGTATGATT
>CAIGRT010129791.1:0-21780 GCA_903798405.1 Fraxinus platypoda
AAAATTCAATTATGTCCTTAACTATGAATAGTCCACGATTTGATCCCTAAATTATATAAACCAAACAATTTGATTCTTACAAATTCAAAATTCTCACTATAAGGTCCTAATTTCTAATATTAACGACTATAACGAATTTTCAGAATGTTACATCACAAATCATCCATTTCAAGGCTACTTGTAAGGTACCATCCATTACTTTTCATGTTAGCTTTGTATATGCACTTCATATTATCGTCACTAGGAGGCCTCTTTGGCACAACCTTTTGGAATTTGGATCAAATCATTCACTTCCTTGGATGTTACTTGGAGATTTCAATAATGTTTTGATGGACAGTCAGAAATACAATGGAGCCGAGGTCACCCCTATGAGGTTAAAGACTTTGCAGATTGTAGCATTCACACGGGCCTAACGGATTTAAGATCTATAGGCTGCTTCTATACCTGGACAAACAGCTCAGTTTGGAGCAAACTAGATAGACCAGTGGTGAATTATGCTTGGGAACAAACGGGACTACACGCTTTTGCTGATTTCAGGCCAGCAGGTTGCTTATAGGATCACTCACCATGTATTGCAACACTTTTCTAGCATGACGGAAGGAAAGGTAAACCCTTTATGTTTTGAAATATGTGGACCAATCATGCTGATTTTCAGGGACTGGTAACTACATGCTGGAATCAAGGGATCAAGAGTACAAAACAATATATCCTTAGCAAGAAGCTACACAGACTTAAAGGGAATTTGAAGCAGCTCAATGCAAGGCATTTTGAACATGTTTCAGCTAGAGCTGAGAGGGCTAATAGTGCACTTGAAGCTGCCCAATTGGAACTCCACAATTAGCTAAATAATGTTGAACTCCAAAGCATAGTGGCGCGACTGAGAAAGCATGCTGTCAATTTGGGTGAAGCAAAGAGAAGTTTTTACTTCTAACAGGCAAAGTGTGCTTATCTAAAAAATAGTGACAAATGCACAAAGTCTTTCCATGCCATTGTCAAGAGGAATGCTAGAAGAAACTATATTGCAGCTGTGATCAAGAAGGATGGTACTCTACTACCTCCCAAAGTCAGATCGTCGATGAGTTTGTTGATTTTTATGGCGGTTACTGGGCACAAATAGCCCATGTGTTGACATTGATCCTACCATTTTCATGAGAGGGCCTGTGGTATCATTGGAACAAGCAAGCTCACTTGTTCAGGACATAACAACACAATAGATCCGAGAAGCCTTATTTAGCATCAGAGAGGATAAGTTACGGGGATCGGATGGCTACACCTTGTGTTTCTTCAAAAAGACTTGGGACATAGTTGGGACTTTGTTAAAGCAATTGAGGAATTCTTCACTCCAGGTACAATACTAAAGCAAATTAATCGTACGATCATCACTTTAGTCCCGAAATCTAGTCATGTATCTACCGTTGGGGATTACAGACCAATTGCGTGTTGCAATATCATGTACAAGGTCATTACAAAAATTTTGGCCTCTGATTGAGAGGTATTCTTGGTACCATCATTGACCATGCTTAGGCAGCGTTTGTAGAGGGACGAAGTATGTTGGAAAACATATACCTTGCACAAGAATTAATGCGATAGTACAACAGGAAGCAGGTGGCTCCTCGATGTCTTATTAAAGTTGATATGAGGAAGGCATACGACATGGTGAATTGGGACTTTCTTCAGGCAGTCCTTGAAGGGCTAGGATTTCCCATAAGGTTTATTAACTGGGTTATACAATGTGTTTCTACTCCGACATACTCACACAAGCTAAATGGTAACTTGTATGGGTTCTTCAAAGGCAAGAGGGGCCTTAGACAAGGAAATCCACTCTCACCCTTTCTTTTTGTGATTTACTTGGAGTATTTTCCAGATATGTGAAGGTTGACACGGATTACTCAGATTTCAACTATCACCCGAAGTGTGCATAGTTGAGAATTACACACTTGGCTTTTGCAGATGATCTAATGCTCTTTGCCAGAGGTGATGTGACTTCAGTTCGCATCCTAATTGATTGCATTTCAAACTTTGGAGACATGTCAGGACTTAAGATGAATTCTACCAAATAAAACCTCTACATAGCTAGAATTTTTGGACAAGAATTGGAAGAGATTCAAAGCTTAGTGAACATTCCGAATGGTACCATGCCTTTCCGATATTTGGGTATTCCCTTCACCACAGAAAGATTGAAGGCCGGCTCGTATGCCCCATTTTTGGACAAACTTGCTGCTTATATATGTTCTTGGACGAGTACAACAATGTCATATGCAGGTAGAGCCGAACTGATCAGATCCATGCTACAGGGGTTCGAATGTTTCTGGTTATCTGTTTTTCCAATTCCAGCCACGGTCATTGATAGAATTATTAGGTTGTGCAGAAACTATCTGTGGGGGACGAAGAAGTCACTTATCACTTGGAAGGATACTTGTCTGCACAAAAACGAAGCTGGACTTGGTTTTCGAGAGATGAAAAGCTGAAATTCAGCATTGCTCAACAAATCATTATGGAATGTACATGAAAAAAAGGACACGTTATGGGTACATTAGGTCAATCATGTAGACTTGGGAGGAACATCAATTTGGGAGAGATCACCTTAAAAATATGACTCTACTCAAGGTTGTTGTGCATTACTCACCAATTAGTTCAACAGGAAGGGTCCATTCATGGAGCAACCCAACTATTAGCAAACTGGTACCAAGAGGGCAGCCTACAAATTTCAAAAGCTTATGATTATTTTCGGCCAAGGACTATTAAAATTTGGGTAACAGATGTTTGGAAGGCGTGTATCACCCTGAAACACTCCTTTGTTCTTTGGTTAGGTGCTCACTCGAAGATCCTCACAAAGGACAAATTGCAGCACTTGGATATTGATCGTAACTGTGTTTTATGTGAACTATAGCAGAATCTAACCAGCACCTTTTCTTCCTTTGCCCGTTCAATTCTTCCATATGGAGGCAGATTCGAAATTGGCTTGGGATTAAAAGGTCAATGTCTACATTAGCCAATGCACTTAAGTGGATTAAAAAGAGGCCTGTGCGACATCTTGAAAAAAGAAATCTAAAAGAATAGCTAGTACCGTTTACCACACATGGACGGCACGTAATAGGAAGATTTTTGAAGATTTTAAACCACATGTTGATAGCATAGAGGAATCAAAACACAGTTAAATGTTTCATTAGCCACTGAACTTTGGGTTATGTCATGACTTACTCACCAAACTTCCAAAATTATCTCGTTGGCCACTGAACTTCACTCCGTCCAATTCCATCACTCACCCATTTAAAACCATTAATAGACACGTCTACATGGATAACGGGAAGTTGAGTTGGCCCGTTAAATACTTCCAAATAATTTCTCACTCGCCAACTCATTGCCAAATAAGCAAAGGCGCATCCAAACACGCGACAACGAATTTCAAAAACGCGATTCTAAATTCATGTATGTCAAACCCTACCTGTTGTAAAAGAAACTTTCCCCAAATCCAACCTGTAAGTTATTTGGCGTGTTTCCATTTTCCCCAAATCCACCTCAAGAACCATAAACTCCCAAAACAATACAATCGATGAGAAGACCGTAAGGACCACCAAAACCCGACCGGAAGGATACAATAATGAAGATTTTGTTGGATCGCAACCGTGATTTGAACTAAATTAAAGGTAAATTTTTATCCCCTGCCTTGTGATTATAAACATACATTACACATAATATCTGTGCGGGAGTATCGTATTTTAAAAATTTAAGTAAATGAATGGAAGATTTGGTTAGGGGAGAAGATGTATGTGATTAAATTTTTACTGATTTGTAAGAAAAATGAAAATGTTTCTAATTTGTTACTGAAAATGCTTATGATTTGGTTAGGGGAGAAGATCTGGTCATGTTCGTCCACTTTAGATGCTTATGATTTGTAAGAAAAATGAAAACGCAAAACAAATGGCAATAAACTAGTGACTGGATGTAAAGGGCTATGATGTAAATGGATGTTTAGATTCAAGTCTTGATCTTAGTATGAATTAAATGGATTTTCTATAAAACGAATTTATAAACTTTCATTAAATATGATTTTTGGCCTGATTTTATTTTCATTTTTTTGCTGCATCAGCATATTATAATGGGGGAAAAGAACAAAGGGATTTGTCATGGTTGCCGGAAGTCGGGCCACTACTTGTTGGATTGTCCGACGAAGAAATCGTGCTCAGTATGCGGCAAGGGAATTGAGAAATGCATGTAGGTTGAAAAGAGGACTGAAAACTTAGGACGGCTATTCTTCTGTCGTATTAACGATTGCACTCATTTCAAGTGGCCCGACGAAGATGAATATTGTCAATATGAGGGTCAGTCAAGTGCTACATCAGAATGTGTGCCAATTGATTCTAAATTTCCTTCAAACCAATCCTGTTGACAAAAAAATAAAGTTATATTATATAAATCGATTTATAACGTCAATAAAATCAAGATCCTACTCACAGAATCCAGTGCATCCGGCCTAGAGTGGTATCGCTTGTTGTGACCCTACTGTCCGCATAATGTGCATGTCATCTTCAATCGCCCCTTTCTCCGAATATAGGTCTTCTCTTGTGAATGCACTATCACATCTTCATCTGCTCCTTTTCTCCTATTTATCTGTCTCCTGCCCTTTCGCGGTACATTCCACGATGGTGGAGTGATATCGACCATATCCAATTGTGGCCATAACCGCATACCGTTAATTGGATGCATGATACTATTGTAGCACCTCATATACGTCTCTATCGTGTAGCAGTTGTGAACGAGATCTTCCGGATCATTTCTGCATTCCCTAATTACTGCCGCTGCATGCATGCAAGGTACGCATGTTAGTTCCCATTCTCTACATGCGCAAGTTCTGTCCTCTAGATTGACAACATATGTCCCGAAGCAGCATTCAACTTGCCATTTCGGACCACTAGAAAAGTGCAATGTGCATTCACGCAATTTCTCAGCAATCTTGTGCAATTTCTTACTAATCTTCGGACACAAACGTCATGTACACCTCATCATCGTGTCTCGACGTTTTTGAATTATGTTCATGAAGGTTAATTGTAGTGAAGTTAACAGCGATAGAATCATCTTTTCCCTATCAGACCAAAATGTCTTGTTGAACACTTCGCATAGATTGTTAAGTAGAATGTCACTCTTCGATTGAACTGAGAAATGTGATCTACTCCATTCTTGCGGGTTTCTCTCTATAAGCCATTTGTATGCCTCCTCACTAAGTTGACGAATTTGTTGCATCCAATGTTGATAGTCAGCAACAGTGGTCAATTTAGCAGCCCGCCATAAGTAATTCTTCAAAATTTTACTTTTAAACCCAGCATTAAAGAAGTTCGTGTACATATGATGTACACAAAACCTATTCTTGGCCATAGGGAACAACTCGTTCATCACATTTTGTAGCCCCTTCTGTCTGTCGGTCATTAGAGTCCAACCTCTTCCATCTCCAATCCTAATATCCTCTGAGAGATAGGTCCAGAACCATCGCCAAGCTGCTGTATTTTCTTTCTGAACAATTGCATAGGCAAAGGGATAGATGCATTCATTAGCATCAATACCAACTGCAGTTAACATTATACCTCCGAAACAACCCCTTAAGTGACAACCGTCAACACCTACTACCTTCCTACAACCATCTCTAAAACCTATCTTACAACAATTGAAGCATGTGTAGATCCCTTGAAATATCTGATCCTGCAATGCAATAATGATTGTCGAGCCAACATTTATATGGAATACCTCGGCTGCATAAGACCTCAATCGCCTAAACTGCTCATGCAAATTCCCTACTACTACATTTCGGCTAATATCTGTGCGGAGGTCCTTCTTCACTGTTGCCAAAATTATTTCAGTCTTCCAGTCCGGGTCCGCCTTGAATTGCTCAATATATCGACGTGTCAAGAATATGTAATTACAGTGTCTATTAAATTGATCCTGGCTACAGGTATGCTCCGAAGTGTANTGTCTATTAAATTGATCCTGGCTACAGGTATGCTCCGAAGTGTAAGATTTTACTTGCAACCTCTCAGATGCATCAAATTTAGAAGCCCATATTCGCCATTTGCAACCCAATTTACAAATTCCTTGCACTTTTCTTTCCTTGTTTGCCTTAAATTTTACATTGTACCCATTCAATGCACCGTACGTTCGTACCGCCTCCCGAAACTCTGCTGCAGAACTGAATATTTGTCCTACCTTGAACTGAGGATTTGTCATGTCCTGATCAAAAGTGAATTGAGGAAAGCGATAACTGCCATCCTCATCTGATGAACATTGGGAGAGTAGATCATCTAACGACGGTAGTTCTAATTCATCCAACTCGTTCTCGTTGCCTTCTTCTCGTTCTTCCTGTACTTCATCGTCATGGCCACTCGATCCAATTTCAATCCATCAGTTACGTTTCTATCATATTCGATGTCGTCGTGGTCGGATTCTAAGAAGTCCAGATCTTCCTCACAATCTGTCATACAATTCAACCACATTAGATTCATGTAATGTATTTCTTTCACATCAAAAATAACAAAGGAAGAAAATAAAGACAAACACAACGGTTTAAAAAAAATGGGATTAAGCAATGCAAACATGTTCAGCCAAGTCAAACAATACATTTATATGTTCAGCCATGAAGAGTAACACAATATTTGCTCACTATAACATGGGGTATTAGTATTTACTATATCAATGGACAGTGAGGAAATGTTAAGACTTCTAAATGACAAATTGTTTCTTTCAACATGCATTATAAAATAACATTTTATATTTTTTAGCATAAAATGACAATTACTATCACAAAATGATGTCAGTGTCTTCAAATCGTGCTTCAACAATTATATATTGACATGCAGTGGATCATTTTCCATTTTCATCGATATTTCCCAATCTGCTTCCTTAGCTAATTAACCACCTTGAAAATAAAGGCTCACTCATATACCTTCTCATATTGTTACTTTTACACGTAATACCCCCATACATATAATTTTTTCCATCTTTTGAAGATGGTTAAAAACAATTCCTCACAATACAAACAGATGCAGGGAGAGAAAACCCATTTGAAGATAGTTAAACTCAAACATACAGCTTCTTTGCACTACGAATTTACCTTCAATAGTTCTGTCCATGTGCATGCTCAAGCGTCTTGCTCGAAGTCGAACTTCTCAAATCAAACAAATGCTGCTTCTGTTGGGCTCTTCTACTGGTTACGAACGGCGGGATGGAGATCGATAATCAAATTTTCCGGGTTTGGGGATTAGGTTTCGAATGACAAATTGATTTTGGGAAATTAGGGGTTGAGCTTCAACTATTCTGGAAATTGGTTTTGGGAAACTGGGGATTGAACTTCCCTATTTTTGTAGTTAAGGTTTCGATTTTCTTGATTCGTGGATTTGGGTTTCGAATGTGATTTCGATTTAGAATCGCGTTTTTGAAATTCGTTGTGGCGTGTTTGGATGCGCCTTTGCTTATTTGGCAATGAGTTGGCGAGTGAGAAACTATTTGGAAGTATTTAACGGGCCAGCTCGACTTCCCGTTTTCCATGTAGACGCGTCTATTAACGGTTTTAAATGGGTGAGTGATGGAATTGGACGGAGTGAAGTTCAACGGCCAACGAGACAATTTTGGAAATTTGGTGAGTAAGTCGCCAAAGTTCAATGGCTAATGAAACATTTAACTCCAAAACACGTATACAAAGTTATGTTCTCTTTGCATGTTTTGATTCATTTTGCGTCTTTAACATTGGGTCTGTAGATCCTATTGTTTGTAAATCTTTTCATTTTGTATTGTCCGGATATGTCCGGTGTACTTGTATATGAATTTTGATTTATAAAATTTTACATTTACCGATAAAAAAAAATGGTAGTGCTTCTGCTTCTATAGGGGGCGACTCTAAATACCCATGATATAATACAAACTATAGTCTTACGTAGTAAAAACAAGGCATGTTAATTGTAATAGCAAACACAACATATTAAAAAGGTTTTTAGCCTTTAGAGCAAAATATTAGAGTTAAGAGGTATAAAGGAAGTTGGATCAGAACGGACTTTTGAGTGACTTGACGGTGCAGGCCCTGCCATTGATACAAAGCCATAGCCAGAAGAAGACTAATAGGAGCACCCAAAATGTACCTTAACAAGAGCAATATCCGCGTCAGTTGTGTAAATAGAGCCAACACAGTCTGCAATTACTGACGTGGACACAAGGTACTTTCTGCTGTTAGAAAAAAATGAAGTGAAGCCCATTACCCACTTCCAGGTACGCCTCACAAGGAGGGAAGTAGGAAGAGTAGACACCATTAAAAGTAAAAATCTTGTTGCCATCTCATGTTAGAAGTGCCCAACAATTTGCACTTTATGGGTTTTAAATTCCTAGAAAGACTACTGCACAGTTGGAAGGGCTATTAATAAGTTTGAGCAATCTGTACAAAGAAACTAGCCTTTCCACTCCTTAAATACGAATCACCATGTATTCCTACCACCAAATATCACCAGCACGAACATTTTGCTGAGCACAAGCACGAGCCTATTGTACACCTACACGAGCATAAGTTGCACTGACACGAACATCTCATGCAGCTAGGTTTGAAACATGACGGGCAATTTGGACGACATTCAGCGCATTTTAGACATTTGGGCCACCGGCAGCATTTTGTGCAACTTGGATAATAACATTCTGGGTATTTTGGTCGTTTGAGTTTAATGTTACAGCACTTATTGGAAGATAACTTTAACTTTTTCTGCAGATGGAGAGTCTCACGGATCTTTCTGAGTCGCGTTTCGGTAGTAATGTTCTCCATTTCTTGGACAAACCTGCGAAGATGGCGGATGTAATCCGGGTAAAGCTCCAAATTGCAGTGCCCACCTCCCTTAATCCACAAGGGCTCATACGGTTCCCTAGCCAATCTCCATAATCCATTACCGTGTAACCAATTCACCACATCATCGTCGGTACCCTGTATAAAACACACCAATACTAGTTAAATTTTATATCAATGTGCCAGTAAAAGAATTTCAAGAGAGACATCCACCAAAGAGTAGTGCAAAATATTCTTAATATCACATGGTGGAACCATATATCACATGAAGGGATATACTTTCAACAAAATTTAAAGATACAAGACAGATAGTCTTGAATTGTTCAACCAAATAAATAAACTTGATTAATTGTCTTACTGGTTTTTGAGATGACTTCTACACGTATGCTTAGCCAACTTCTGATATTTTTACGAAGAGCAGCAAAGCTGATAGGTGAGATGATGTAAAAAAAATGTAGCTAAAAATGAAAAGTCACATTAGCATCGAACATCAAGTAAAGTCTATTGACTCATTTTTTCTTAAAATTTACCTGTAACTGAAACTTGTATGAAGACAACAGAATTGTGTCTGTCACGGTTGGTCTCTCAAATATAATATAGACAGAGAGACGAATAGATACAATTTTTGGTAAATAAAAGCATACCCTTTTAAACTTTTTCGCTAATATAACTCTACCCGAGTGTGCAAGAGAAACCAGGAAGTAGTGCATTGGATAAAGAAAAACCAAATTACCATGACAGTAGTAAGCAAGTGATCTAAGTTGAAATGTTGAGACGATAGAATTACAATAGTTTCTTAAGTTGCTTGATGGGTATGAGAAGAAAACAAGTTAGTCGAGATATTGATGCCTCTAACAGTACTTTTTGATGGGATTCTAAGCCTATATCCAGATTCAACCTCATGATGTTCCATTGAGAAAGATGAGGAACATATAAATAGCTATATCGAACAACAATAAGAAGAAAACAGGCATTAGAAAGCCCTACAATCAGAGAAACTATGGGCTGTAAAAGACAGATTTATTCACTATGCAAAAAATTGTCCCAATAATACAACATCTCTTAAACCCAGAAATATAAAAAGTAAAGGTTCTACAAGAGTACAAAGTACTGAAACTAAAATTCCTCGCAATGTATACTAGACAAGCCTACGAAGGATCCATCCCTGTATCTCACCCCAAGATATTCTATCTCACAAACAGGGAAAGAGTAAATACTAAAGGGGCGGGGGCATATTTATAAGCTTACAGAATGAGTGGCTTTCGATTTCCATGACAATCCTAGTACAAGTAGTATTCTGCATGGAATTTATTCAATTGATATTCCTATACTATGGAGACAATACAAAGCCACATACCAATTTTCGTATTGTTTCAAAATATTTGCCAGATAAAGATGAAACTGTAACTTGTAATGTGCGAATAAAAGTACAGATTAATCTTGAAAATGTACATTAATTTAGCATAATAATTATGATTACAAAGAATGTCAAGACAAATATAACAAGATCGACACAAGGATCACAAACAAACTATGTCTATTATTAGATGTCTTCCCCTTAGAATTTGAAAAATAACAATACCTTTTCGTACTTCAATAGATATAATTATTTTCTAATTTTAGTTGGTAAGATCCGTCCAACTCACAGGACGAGGACGTAAATCAAAATGGTTTTGTAATGGCGCTTTGTTGATCAAACGCAAAATGACCTCTCAAGTATGTAAATCACTATGTGGTGTAGTTAGTAACAGTTACGAGATAATACATGTAATTTCAATTAAAAAAACTCAGATCTCTATGGAATATAAAAAAAAAAAAAATGAGAGCTCAAAGAGATTTTTTAGGGAATGAAAGAAAAAGGTTTACACTTGATTAATCTAACTCAAATGAACATTTTTATTTTTTTTTTTTCTCAAGAGAAGGGATATTATCAGCTTGTTTGATACACATTATTTCTGAAAAATGTATTTTAGAATAATAGATTGATAAAGAATGTGTGGTTAAAAAATAGGGAAATTTTTTAAATTTACGTGTAATATTATTTTATTAAAGAATGTGTGGTTGAAAAGAAGAGAAGCAAAAATTAATTTTGGAAATAATGTATATCAAACAAGGGCTATATGATTTGACAAAAATTTTGCAAGTGTAAAAGTATCAAACCATTCTCCACTACTGTTTACTGGAACCAGAATGAGTATTAGAAATGTTTGTCACACACGAGAGTTTACAAGAGAGGATGAACAATAGGTAAAATGCAAAAGAAATCTAGTTGAAATAGAGCTCTGATATGTGGCCATGCGATCGTTCAGAAAGTACAATAAAATCAGGAAAAACTAATTTTTGGCCTTTTACCTTTTCAAAAGTTTCAGCTTTCAAGTCACAAGATAGATAGAATTAGGTGACAAGTGTTGGGAATTGGGACAGAATCCTCAATTTATCCATAGGGTCCTTGTTGGGAAAATTTCCTCAAAACTTGCCGAGAGAAAAAAAATATAAATTTTAAAGTTATAAGGAAATAATACTAGAATGATTTAAATTCCAACTGCATACGGTTGTTTCTTTATTGGTTGGTGGAGAATGTTAGGATTTTGACTTGGTATAGTCCTAATTTAAAAAGAAATTGAAATATATTATCTCACTTAAAATAGGACTTAATTTTCCTACTTGTAATGGGATTGATAAGAATCCCGTGTCGAATAAAAATCAGAAGATTCTCCTTTCCAGTCCATATAAATAGAGGCTTCCCCCTAGTTTTTTATTTGGATAATTATGGGCTAACTGGGGGTTAAGACTTGGGAATCTTTTGAAGTCTCGCCTCGTACGTACAATGGGGGTTTTCTTAGAATGTAAGTACATGGGTATACTTGGGGTTTGGGGTGTTTGAAAGAATTAAAAGAAATTATCGTGTGATCGTAACAATTTTTCACTTAATAGAATTTCTTTTAGAGCTCATGATTTTTCTCCTATTTTGGAGTTATCCACAAAAATCTTTGTGTTGTATTTCTCCATCTATTTCATTTTCTTGTCTACTTAATATTTCTCTGGACAAAAATCTTGTACAACAAATCAAATTGGTCTCAATTCTCAACAAGCACATTTTAGTTCATATGAAAAAGACATCTAATACTGAAGTTCTAATTCCACTTTGCACCTTTGCATTGCCAAGTGTATATTATTAGCTTGACTTGAAATGTTCAAGTCGCCTTAGCATCTTTGTTCTAATTTCACTCATCCTTCATCTTATTATCTCTTGTTGGAAATTATAGAGCAAATTAAAACAAAAATAAAGAGAAAAATAACTCTCGCGTCAGATTTTTCTCCTATTTTGGAGTTATCCACGTAAATCTTTGTGTTGTATTTCTCCATCTATTTCATTTTCTTGTCTACTTAATATTTCTCTGGACAAAAATCTTGTACAACAAATCAAATTGGTCCCAATTCTCAACAAGCACATTTTAGTTCATATGAAAAAGACATCTAATACTAAAGTTCTAATTCCACTTTGCACCTTTGCATTGCCAAGTGTATATTATTAGCTTGACTTGAAATGTTCAAGTTGCATTAGCATCTTTGTTCTAATTTCACTCATCCTTCATCTTATTAGCTCTTGTTGGAAATTATAGAGCAAATTAAAACAAAAATAAAGAGAAAAATAACTCTTGCGTCTTTTATAAATTATAAAAAGGGAAATACCCTATTCCTAGAACTCAGCAATCTCTATTGCCATTACCTCTTAACATAATTCAAGCAGAAAACTCAGTAACAACTTTTGTCCACACATGTATTCTGAGCAAAATATCTTGTGACATTTAAGTCTTTGTCTACCTTGATTTGGAAACTCGTAAGTCTTAAATTTTTACAAGCAATTCTCCTTTCACGAAAAAGAGAGACCATTCTTGTCATTTAATGGCAATCCTCATATTGATATCTCCTAACAAATCTTTTTCTGAGATTTTTTTTCCTTTCCTTTGGAGGAACTTGACCACTTTGTTTTTATTTGTCCTAACTGAGGTCTTGTTGGTCTTTACTGATTTATTTGATGCATCCTGAACGGGTTGAATTGACTTTTCGGACACATCTTCGTCCTCAAAAATCCTTTCATTACTTTGAGATTTTTTTTTTGAGTTCCAGTGAAGATAAATACGAATTATCTTTAATTATCACCCTTATGACCGACTGAAGTTGGTCTTCTACAAAATTTGTTTTTCCTTGAAAATAGGATTGGTTTGATATCTTTAAAGATATTTTTTTCAAACCTTACAAGTTTTGAACTAGTTTTTGGATTATCAATCTTGTGCTGCTATCTCTAATTGAATGCTCTACAAAGAGCTGGAAACCCGTTTAAATAATTGTCCATGTCTACGAAAGATTGAACTCTGGAAAAAAAAAAAAAAAGCTTTAGAGGCTTTGGTGTAAAAATTGACTTATCTAGTATTCTTTAAGAATAGATGGACTAGATTAAAATATTCGTATAATGAATTAAAATTCTCGACGAAAACTTTCTCTTTCGGTGCATAAAACCACTCAAAGAACCAATTTTGCGAATGGTCAAGGTCAAGTAATTTTCTGAACATGAGAACCAAGTGTGCTTCTTAGGATGATTTTGATAAAGAAAGACTTTGTTCCACGACTCAATATAATCCCGATAATTATAAGGTAAGTAATACTTCATTTTCTCTTGTATTTTAATAAAAACAATACAATCAACATTGAGATTTAATCCCCGATCTATAAGACTAATCACTCTTCGGAAGAAGCTTTACTAAATCCAATTTCCTTTTTGTACTTGTCGTTATGAACCAATTCTAGGAGAATGTCTAATTTAAGATCTCCTCGAAGAACTATCTAATTTTGTTACTGACGTCTACAAATATTCTAAATAATGTATAAATAATAAAGTGCTTCCAATATCAAAAAGGTCATATCTAAACTTAAAATCTCCATCGTTGAGTAGCAATACTACTTCGATCAATTCATTTCCATTGGTTTCTTGATTATTACCCTTTCCTTCAATCAGTTCTCCTTTGAAGATTTTATTGCTACTCAACGATGAAGTCTTAAGTTTAGATATGATCCTTTTGATATTAGGAGCACCTATTTATATTATTCAGAATATTTCTACGCGTCAAACAACAAAATTAGATACTTCTTCGAGGAGATCTTAATTTAGACAAGCTCCTAGTATTGGTTCATAACGACAAGAACAAAAAGTAAATTGGATTTAATAAAACCTTTTTCCAAAGAGTGATTAGTCTTAAAGAATGGGGATTAAATCCTAATGTTGGTTGGACCGTTGTCACTAAAATAACAAATGAAATGAAGTACTACTTGCCATATAGTTATTGAAATTATATTGAGGCGTGGAACAAGCCTTCCTTTATCAGAATCATCTTAAGAAGCATACATGATTTTTCATGTTCAGAAAATCACTTGACCATGATCAAGAGTAAAATTGGTTCTTTGAGTGGTTCATAAATTATGGACCGAAAGAGAAGGTTTTCCCTAAGAATTTTAATTTATTATGCGAATTTTTCAAACTTATCCATCCATTCTTAAAGAAAACTAGACATGCCAGCTTTCACACCAAAGTCCATGTGACTTTCTATTCAGAGTTCAATCTTTTGTAGATATGGATATGGATATTTAAAGTGGACAAGGGTCCGAATGATTTTAGGTCTTTGTAGAGCTTCCATTATAGATGGTAGCACAAGATTGATAATCCGGAAACTGTCTAAAAAAATTTAGAATCTTGTAAGGTCTAAAATATCTTTTTAAAGGATAGCAAACCAATCATATTTTTTATGAATAAACAAACTTCGTGGAAAACAAACTTCAGTCGATCAAAAAGGCTATAAAGATAATCGATGTTTATCCCCACCGGAGCTAAACCAAAAAATTCTCAAACTAATGAAAGAATTTTTTGAGGACGAAGTTGTGTCCATGAAGTGAATTGAGTCCTATCAGGATGCATCAATGAAATTTGTAGAGTCCGAGGAGACCTCCATTAGACAAAACAGGTCCCAATTTCTTCAAAGGAAAAGAAAAGATTTTAGAAGAAGATGATTTGTTAAGAGATAGCGATGATGAGAATATACTTCTAGGAAATAATGGAATTATATTCCTAATTCAGAGATATTGATCAATCTAAAATAAAACTTAAAGAGATTGTCATTAAATGACAAGAAAGAATCTCTTTTTCGTGAAAGGAAAATTGCATATGAAAATGAAGACTTACGAGTTCTCGAATCGTGGCAAGCAAAGGCTTAAAGCCACCAGATATTTTACTCATAGTGCATTTGATATCTCATGTATGGACAAAAGGGGTTACTTAGATCTATACAGAAATCATATGAAGAGGTAATGATAACAGAGATTTCTAAATTTTAGAAGAAAGCCATTTGAAGACCTCTCTATATGTGCATACCAGTTCAAGTGAAGAAAGCAGTGAAGTCAGGAATCTCCTATGATATTATGATGAAGAAATAAAATGGAAGTTCTACTATTCTGCTCGCATTATAAGGAGGAAACTCTGGAGTACCAAGCATATTTCTTATTTTTAGATTTCTATCAAGTTTCTGCTTCTCCAGCTACTATGCTGGATCCCTATAAGTATAAAATTTAATTGTTTTTATTATTTATTAATCATGAATTAGTATTCTATAGTTGAAACTTTAATTTTCCTCGTAAAAAAAGAGTATTTTTTACTTTTTTTTAGAGTAATGCTTTTTATGTTTTAATTTACTTTTATAAACTTTAATTAAACCTTCTAAGTAATAAAATTTACTGCCACTTTTTATCCTTCCTCATGCTAACCAAAGATGGGAATTTCAAAATATCTACCATCAATGTTCCACAGAATACCTAACATATTCTTTTCCATGAATACCTATCATAATTTGTTCAATAAAAACTTACCATAATATGCCCCACACAAAGAAAAGAAAACTACAAAAAATCTCCTAACAAGGAATGAAAAAAGAAAAGCTTGTCTAGGATTTTACTCAACAAGTTTCATTGGCTTGAAACTTATAATTATGATCAATATATGAAAATATTTAATCAAAGTTGAATGACATCAACATAGCAAGATCAGCTTTCAGATATAATCAGTCGATTGTATACTAACCAAAGAGAAAATCTTGAATACCAATGAGATAATAATAATTTATTTTAAAGGAAAAAACTTCCAAATGTCTAGGCACATCCATTATATATCTGAAGTTTCTTCTACGAAAGAATTGTAGGAAATTTTTTAACCCTAATGCCTAGAGTTTCCAGGAGAACTTACATGTACGACGAGCACTGGACATTTCACCTTCCGAATTTTGTTTACATTCTGCACATTAACACTGGATAGTTAGCTTTAAGTGATAGTAAATACCGTATATAATTGAGCATATTAAATTAGATTTAAAGGCCAATTATAATTTCAATCTCAAATTGGCTGAAAATGATTTTGGCGTGACTCGTAGATAGAAACATAATGCAGAACACTTGTTTTTCAAGTGCTAATTTCCTGCCAAAATAAAATAACTCATCCTAAATTTTCAGAACATACCATGTGCGTGTCACCAAATTCTTCATTGACATTAGATTTGCACCATTACATTAGCTTCAGTTTCTAGCTATGTGAGAGCTCTTTGCTAGCCTACATCTATAAGTATGCAGTGTGTTGTTAAGCACTAATCATTTATATAGGAATAATATATCATCTGGAGTAATGATGCGTATGGAAAGATTGTTGTGAGAAAATTCTACAACTTCATTACATATATAATAAACTAGAAACAACATATAACATATACACACACACATCATATTTTTGGCTTTGACCAATTCAATGTGAAAAATGGGGTTGATGGTGGTTAGCTAAAAAGGGGGGAGAGAGGAGAGCCTTGGGGTACGCTCACTTCTTCATTTTTGTTTAGGTTATCAAGATTCTCAATCGCTCTTTTTAGTGGGGAGGAATAGTAGGCTAGAATTCTTCTATTGATAGAGCCTTCACGTCTGCGAATATATATATATTGTTTCTAGTTTACAGCAAACAATACTGATTTGATCTCTTAAAGGTCAGTAAACTAGTCCTCCTCTCGTATTCTTGGTCAGTGAGGTTGTCAATGATATTTCTGAACATATTGCATCACATTACTTTGGAGCACAATATGATACACTGACTCTTATTTGTCATCTTCCAAAATTGGTACACTAAGCTAATTGAACATGATTAGTTTTAATATTTGAAAGTATGTCATGTATTACACGAAGGCCAGACTAACATGATAAATACAGTTCATCATTTCATCTAATTTAATCATCTCTTTTAAGGGCATGCACATGACTGGAACCCTTTATGCACAAAAACCTCTGTTAGGCCAACAATAAAACTGGTCTCCTATGAGTTGTTTATACGTGATCTTTCTTTTGAACCAGTAGCAATTTTCTCATCAAGGTGGATACATAATAACTAACAATGACCAAACATTTTAACATTCCTAGGGGCGAAATGAGAGCTATAAACCTTGAGAACTGAGAAGTAGTATTTCAAATCAAGGCGTCACTTTTGCAAAGAGTCTATTTTTCCAACACAGATACAGAACTTGCCTTAGAGGTGAAGTTACATTATGGCCACCTAATTTTCCTTCATTTTATTTAAATTTCTAGAACAGTCTTAAGCAGGAAATCCCTAATTCTATATTAGGCATATTTCTTGCTTGAGGATCCCCAATACGAGAACAACTGGCCATGATAGTTCATTTCATACTTTAAATGGGAATCAAGATGCATACTGACCTTGTAAATATCACAACAAAGTGTGTACTTCACTTGACAGAGAACGCGAATGCCAGAAAGAATGGCACTGTGCAGAACTACACCTCTCAACCTTGGCAGTTGAGCTGCTAAGTGCAATGTTGGTCCGCTTCCAACAGACTGCCCATATAGAATTAAATCTTCTTGGCTAATTCCATATTCGGTCTGAAGACACTCATATACTGCCTCTATGTCCGTGTATGTATCAAATTCACTGGGCTGTATCATTTCAAAATACACAGTTCGAAACATTAGCAGATGAATATGTGCCAGGAACTTTCAGCGCTAATGTAAGCTCAAGATAAACCAGACAATATATTAAATTGGAATGCTTATTTTTGAGATATAAAATATCAAAAATCAA
This sequence comes from Fraxinus platypoda, assembly GCA_903798405.1. Classification (NCBI taxonomy): domain Eukaryota; kingdom Viridiplantae; phylum Streptophyta; class Magnoliopsida; order Lamiales; family Oleaceae; genus Fraxinus; species Fraxinus platypoda. Next base: position 17,979 of record CAIGRT010129791.1, read on the forward strand.
TTGAGGAGCAAAAGGGGAATTCATTCGATAACTCAATCTATCAAAGTCATCCATTCAAGGAAATTTTTTTCACGTCATCTCATTATATTCCCCCAACTAAGGTTGACAGCCCTTCGAAAGAATTGACCAATTTTTCACACTTCAGCAATTTATGAATGTTAAATGCTTTGCACTCGATCCTACAAATTTACCATAATTACATAAAACAAGAAAACACAGGCTTTCTAAAGTGCACTTTGAATAACAAAGAGAAAAAACAGAGACATTATCGAAATAATGCTGACAAAATTGAAGTTTACCTTGCCAGTAGAGGCCCCATACCCAGAATAATCATACCTACATATTTGAATTAAGATGTAATAAATATAACCTAATAATTAAGTAACGAAGTATACACATAACTCATATCTTTATTGAATTAAGCGTGCAAAGGTTTAAACTATAAACGAGTGCACAAACCCGTAAGATTACACTCTTCAGTCTTTTCACACACTAAAGGAACAAATTAGTGAACGAAATCCTCAGTAGTTCACAAGCTCGACTACACATGCGTGCAGCAACCAATATCAATTTCACAATGAAAATTAATTTTCCATGAAGTGATAATACCCAATTATTATACGAGACAAAAATTCTGAAAAAGATGCAAATGGACCACAGAAAGGTCTCCCAGATACAAGTTCAAGAACAACTGTATCTGACAGACAATAAAATGCACATGGAAAGACAGATCAAATCAAGAGCAAACGTGAAAGCATAAGTTAAAATTTCACTGCCTAAAAGCACGAACTCCTGAAAAAAGCAGCTTGGTTAATGTCACTGACTTACCACTAAAAGTCTTTTTAACTTTTGCAGTTCATATTTGGGTGATTCACCATTAAAATCAATCGCTTTGGGGTAAAAAGGACAAGAAAATTTTTAAAAGAAAACATGAAAGGTTGGAAAAGGATTCATGACAAGAAGAAAATAAGGCTAGTACTTGTTTTATATTAAAAAGTAAAAACTCATTATCCATTGAACAAACTACCAAAGAGAAAAATCACTAATATATACTATAAAATTTCAAGCTTATAAAAAATTGACAACCCAAAAAAAAAAAAAAACACCTTTACCAACCAGAAAGATGCGTGTGTGTTAAAGTTCGTGATTGTATATGCATGTAATGAAAGAAACATATATTCAACGAAATAAATGTGAAATCTACTGAACCCGAAACAATTGTCAAATCATAAACAAAAATTATGAGAAAAGAAAGAGAAAAAAAAGAAAAGAGAAAGGAACACATCTACTGAACCCCGATCAAAAAACAATTGTCAAATCATAAACAAAAACTATGAGAAAAGAAAAAATGGAACACGTCATTTTCAACATGTGTTCAGGTTTTGAAAAATTATATATATTCACAGAAGAAGTGAAAAGGCAGAACAAGAAATGAAACAAAAATACTCGAGTATATTAAATGCACGCCCATATAAAGATTTGTATTTGTGCAAATAACAAAGAAAAGAAAAGAAGGAAAATTATTTTTAAAAAATGAGTTGATTCTCATAAAGATTTGTTTTTTATTCTGTTTGAAAATGAGAAAAAAAAAATGAAGAAGAACGGACCCAATGAGGTTGACTCTAAGATTAGCTTTGAGCTGAACAAAGAGATCATAAAGCTGTCCCAGATCGGCGGCGTTGCCATGTGAGTACAAAACTGTGAGCCTTGCATATGGATTTCTTAAATAAAATGCAATAATCTTGTTTCCTCTCCTAGTATTAATCGATAGCACGTCAAATGAAGCGTCATCAACTGCTACTAGCATAGAAGATTGGGTTGAGACAGCCACCAGTTTGCCGTCGTCCCTTTTCTTGACCTGGTACGTTGCCGGCGCCGGCGGCAAGAAGGCAAATTTGGCGGCGAGCTGAGAAAACAAACAACCCATTTTGATAAAAACTATGTTGTTCTTGTATGACTATGATTATATGCACTAAAACTACAACCTTATTGGTGTGTTGAGATTCTACTCATGACTGCATGCGTGTGTTTTTGGTGGTGGAATAATGTGGGTTTGTTGAGTCATGAGTGAGGGAGGCTGAATGGGCGGGGGGTGGTGTTGGGAAACGGTAGCTATGTTGGGAGATGAGAGAGTGAAGTGTGTGTGTGTGAGAGAGAAAGAGAGGGAGTGGGGGAGAGGACTATTGTTGTTTGAATTTGTGTAAGAAGAGATAATATTGGCGTGTACTATTTGATGCTGTGTGTGTGTGTGAGAGAGAGAGAGAGAAGGGTAAAAACTTCGAGATTGTTCGTGAAGATGAATAATAAAAGAAGGATTAAAACAGTTGTACATTATTATGTACATTGTCGTTGACATTGCCTTCTATGTGTAAAATTTTGGACGTGATACGATAGAATGTTGTAAAAATCAGTGACTTTGATAAATATTACGTAGAAATTGATAAAAGGACAGCAAAAGAGGGGTATGAGAGGGGTAACTGGTAAAAAATTTCAATGACCACATTTGTTAGAGATGTTATTTAAATTTTATAAGAGATCATTCTTTGGAAAAATCATTAAAAATATATGTAATATTATTTTATTGAAAATATGTGGTTAAAAATGAATTTTAGAAAATTAGGATCAAACAAGTTCTGAGTGTTGTTTTTTTCTTTCGTGTGAAAAAATTGAAAAATTGACCATTTCATTTGTCATCTTATGATCTTAATGAAATCTTTAATTTTAAATAGAAAAAAGAAAATGATCAAAAGAAAATATAATTAAGTTGTATGTAGATCTTGCTTCACACCATATATAACATTCCCTCATTCGTGACACAATTTGGACAATAATGTGAAAAGACGTTGGAGAAATCAAAAGACATTATGGAGAATGATTGAAGAAAATAACGTGAAGATGAATTTTTTGATATAAAGTATAGTGATCATTGGAAAGGAGAGCTTACGCATGGTGTGAACAGAGAGAGGGCACTTTTTACTGGTCAGACTGATAGGTCTTTGCTCACTTGCAAGTTAATGCATATACTACTCCTTTCGGACTCTGATTGAGAAAATTAGAGTTGAGTCTCCATTCTTTATAAAATAGAGCATTTAAGTCTTCGAGTTTATAAATAGAGTATTTAACTCTTCGACTTTTTATTTGTAATGGCTCTCTAGCATTTCGTCTTCTAGTAAGGGGATGGACAACACGATGACATCTACCCCTTTCATTGTCATCCCAATTTCCATATTCTTGTTCCCTCTTCATTGGTCATTGCTAATTATTAGCCTCGAATATCACCGATCGTCACAGACATCTTCTGTATCATTTGAACATTTAAACTTCTAGCTACTATCTAGACAATATCATTTGTAGCCCGTTGTCAAGATCACCATGTTGCACCACAATCTCTCAAGTGTTGCAGCCTATTGACCAATGCTGAATCTAAAAGAAGAAAATGAAAAGGCATTAATTGCTATTTAATGCATCAAATAGTAAGACTCTGAAAAAGCAAATGAACAAATCTAGAGGGAACATGAACTATTAAAAGTATACCGGTGAAATTGTACTCCCATCAACTCGGTAATACTAGGGAAACAGAGAGATATCTAGTAATGAGAAAAAGGAAAATTCTAATTGTACCGGGGGGGTTGACAACCCCCTTGACCGGCCCCTCACAACAATGGGGGGCCCACCTTTTAAAAAAAAAAAAATGGGCCATATTAGTCCAAGAATAACTAACCAAGAGGGGGTGAATTGACTTTTGAAATTTTTTCGACACTTAGTCTCAGAACAATACAATACACAAGATATAAATGCAAAG
>CAIGRT010129793.1:0-10739 GCA_903798405.1 Fraxinus platypoda
TTTTTCAACAATTTTTACTTTAAGTCGTCAGGTTGTTAGTCATGCACTGCTTAATTAATATCTCCATTAAACTTTTCACACAAAGTAATGCAAAAAAAACAAAAAAAAAAAAAAAAAAATCTACTCGAGACTAAACTACCACACGAATAATTAGATTACTAATTATTCAAAGTGAATGGTATGTACTAATAATTTACATAGGACAAAAATAGTTGTAAATTTATAATGAATATATACAAATTTAACTTCCGACAATAACCCTAAAGGTAAAAACACATAAAGATAACAACCAAGTCTCTGTTAAATAAATATCTATGTCACGCCACAATTATTAGCATGCTTCCACGTGTTATTATAATCGATTTTGTTATTGAAATTCATATAGAAGTTCAAAATAGGTAATTTTCGAGACAAGTAAAAGATCGTGCAATGAATAATTATTTTTATTCTAAATTGTCGTATTGTTAGTCATACACTAATTAATCGATATCTGTATTGTATTTCAATTATGGACTTGCTTCCACGTGTTACTAAGTAGAACGCAAATCAATGCTCTTTTTTGAGTAGTCATACAGTTGGTCATGTTATAATATCATAACGTATTTGAATCTTCTATAGCAAACAAGTTTCTGTGCAAATTTCATTGCAAATACCTTTACGAGACTTAACTGCGATGTCTACAATAAATATACAAATAATTTGGTAAAGTATTCAATGCCTTTTAACACATAATCTAAAAAATGTTATTTTATAATAATTTTTGTGTCCGACGAACTCCATCGATCAAGAATTACTTTGTAGTTCCCAACATTATCACTTCTTACGTAAGTAAGATTACAATCTAAATTTTTGCTTTTTAAGATTATAAGTTGATTGAACATACTAATAACTAAAATTCAATTTGAAGAAAAATACAAATATAAAAAACAATAATAATAATAATAATAATAATAATAATAATAATGATGTTAATTAGTAGAAAGTAAAACCAAGTACGACTGGAGTTTTACCACATTTGACTTCACCAATCATGGGAATCGACGAAACACTCGGGTCGGGTCATCGTATCACTGTCCGAAGAAAAAGCCTTAGCCCCCAATTCCCATTATACATACATGAGATGTGAGTATATACGACCTTCCGGTGTTGTCCTCAAGTTTCGTGCATGCATTTTGTGCACTTGTTCCATTTGCATGCACTCGCGCTCTCTGTCTCTCTCTCTCTCTATCCTCCCCCCGGCCCTTCTCTGTTTTCTCACTCTAGACATATACTACACATATCTGTATCGTCGCCTCTTCTGTCTAATTTAATTGAACTTAAACTCTGCCCAAAACAGAAGCACCACCAGGGACCGCCGCCCGTTGTTTTCTTGACTTTCGTATGTACTCCAAGGTATGAAGTCTATTCTATAAGCAATTCAAGAAATGGGTTTTGGATTCCCTTAGAGATGTTCACATGTAGACGTTGTAATTTCTTGATTTGAATGAAGTGAGATTTATCAAGAAATGGGTTTATTGTAAATCGATTTGGATTGTTGAATTGTAACTTTCTTTTTCTGTTTTTTGGAAAATTGATCTGGGTCAACCAGATTTCTTGATTTGGTTTTAGGGTTTTGATTTTGGTTTTGGTTTTGGTTTTCAGATTTGGAATTTGTACGGCTTATGATTGAAGGATTGAATTTTGTTGAAATGGGGTCAAAGATTTGCATGAATGAGGTCTGCCGTGCAACGACGTCGTCTGTATGGAAGAAAGGTTGGGTCTTGAAATCAGGTGGATTTGCTACACTTTGTTACAACTGCGGGTATTTTTCTTAATTCCAATTTTAGCCCTGTTCAATTAAAAATTTACACTTCTTCATCTTTATCAGAGTTGATTTCAGTTTTAGGGGTAGTTTGAGGATGTGCGCATTGGATCCCTGAAATGTGAGATTTTTGTTTGATCAAAGTGCAATTTTAACTCTTGTACTGTGATTTTTTGAAGTTTCGATTTATTTAGAAGGATCATTGGGTTAATTAATGCCACGTTATAGTAATTTCTATAACAATTCAAATTTTAGGACCGTGTAATGAAGATTTAGAAATTGAGAAAACCGAAAACATGAGTCAAAATGGTTTAAGGTTATTGATGCACTTCAATAATTAGTTTAAGGTGAGCTAATAAAATTATTTTAACTTCTATATAATTTTTAAAGCTTTATAACTTTTAACATTTGTTTCTATTTAACCAGGAGACAGAGTGGATTGCTTACGTTTTCTGACCTAATATTTGCCCCATGTATCTTTGTTATCTTTTGCATTTAATGCCGGTCATATTTTTACCCGTTATTACAGTACTTTTGTCAGTTGATCAAGCTTTAATATTTTTTTTTCGAAGTCGTTTGATTGAATCGCTTCCTAACGTATAATCATTGATTCTAATGTGAATGTAGTTACTCCAGTTATAGAAAACAATATTTATTGCGATTTCTTTCTGATTAATCTGTTGGCTAAGTTATTTGTGTTGTGCAAATTCATTTAAATAGCCATGTCGTCTATCTATTTTGTTCATTCCTTGCTTGACTTGACCTTTCCTGGATTCCAGATCTGCTTATGAGAATTCAGTTTACTGTGAAACATTCCATCCAGATGAATCTGGTTGGAGGCAATGCACTAAATGTGGGAAGGTAATAATAGTTTAAAATCGTTGGGTTTTCTACGTTAGTTTCTTCCCATTCCCTCACTCTATTGAATTTGTTGTGGCAGGGTATCCACTGTGGATGCATTGCTTCAAGATATTCACATGAGTACCTGGATTTTGGAGGTGTAGGGTGCATAAACTGTGTTAAGAGTTCAGAAATTCATTCTGTGCGATCAATGCAGGTAATTTGTCATTTGAATTTGCATTGAGCAAGAATTATTTTCTAATGATGCTATGCATGCGCGAATCAGAGGATAACATTTCTTGTAGGCCATGCATTTCTTTCTGTATTTCACGCATTTATTTTTATAAAGTCGTGCAGTTTAGTTGATAGTAATATAGTTGAAAGTCGGAAAAAGAAAACAGTTTGAAAGTTGAATGACATCTTGTTTGACAAAGCTTCAGAAAAAGTAAAATTACTGCCCAAAAATTAAAAAAAAAAACTGCGAAAACCTCAGATGTTTGGCAAAAAAAATTACTTAGATATTCAGCTCAGCCAAATAAAGCCTGTAAATTATGCTATGAAGCATAGTCAATAGCATTGCTCTTCACTCACGTCTAGGTCATTCCTGTGGATGGCGAGTTAAATATTAGATTCCACGTTGCATCCTTCTGTCCCTTGAATTTTCTGAATTTGAATATTGTTCCCTGTTCGATATCATTCTTTACTGGTTTGTGACACATTTTGAAGTTTATTTTCGAGAGTCATATTGTGGTTCTTAGATTACTGTAAAACTTTCCTGCAGATCCATAGTGACGAGATTCATAATGCTACATTTGTTACAAATGGTACTGGAGCTGTGCATCCCACGGTTGTTGAAAATCGAAAGGATGATGATAATTTTGGTTTTGAGAGGCTCCTGCAGTTGGCAAAGACTACGGGTGCCAGTAAAATTGGACATCTCTCCCACTCTCATCAAGATGGTTTAAATGCAGCCCTTGCCGCAGCTGAAAGTACACGCTTTGGGAATCTTTCTCAGAAGTTGACTGGCTCTTCTACATTTATGAGAACAGACAATGGGAGACCAATACACGGGGCTAAAGAATTGTACGAACCTATGAATCAGCCTTCTATAAATTTCTCTTTGAGCCCTTCTTTAGCTACTCCGAAACACGTTCCACATTTTCCTGGCGGAATTGTTGAAGGAAGTGAAGTAAACCTACGGGGGCCAAGGGCACGCGATATTTTGCCAAAACCCCCAAAACCTAGTCCTGTATCAGGCTCTGAGACAAAAAAAGGAACTGTTTCACAGACACGTGTTGCGAGGCCTCCAGCTGAAGGGCGGGGCCGCAATCAGTTACTTCCTCGATACTGGCCGAAGATCACGGACCAAGAACTGAAGCAATTATCTGGAGAGTATCCAAAATAATTATTTATGCAGTTTCATAATGCTCTTTTTAAATTGATATGCCGTAATGTGATTGACTTTGGTGATGATCTGCCTGCATTTATTATTATTTAATTTAGGGTAATTGATCCTTCGTCCTCAACCTATTGTCTCAATAGCAAGTTAGTCCTCAACGTTTAACTAGGAGCAAGTTGGTCCCAACCATTTATTAGAGTTGTACAATAAGTCCCCAATGATGGAATCATACATCTCTTCAAATTTCTGGTACTAGTCCAATTTAGGATTTAATATTGGGTGTGTTTGCATGGCTGGGGACTGACTATACAACCATAATGGAAGATTGAGAAATACTTCAGTCTTAAGGTTGGGAGTTAACTTGCTAAAGGGACAATAGGTTGAGGACCAACAGTGAAATTTTTCTCTTTAATCCATATCTAGTATATGCCTTAACTGTCATTTTTAGTTTGAAATCGACTATTGTTCCATTGTTCGAGAAGGTTCTTAGTGCCAGTGATGCTGGTCGAATTGGTCGCCTGGTCCTCCCGAAAGCATGTGCTGAAGTGAGCTTTTATTTATTTGGACATTGTCCCTAACAAGCATGTTATTTCCTAAGAAGTACGGATACTTGTAAATTCTTTACGTACTCGTATCCGATACATATTCAATCTTGGATATTCTTTGATGGGCCTTGAAACGTATCGAATACATTTTTTTATTATTATTTATATTTTTTGAATTTTCATACGAATCGGATACGTATTTTTTAATTATTTTATATTTTATAATTATTTTCATGCTATTGAAGAGTTTTATTGGTTTTAAACTCTTTTAAAACTCATTATTAATTACTATAGATTGATAAAAAGAATTTACTTCATAGATAACTATTGTTATTGTGAATAACTTAACCCCCGTTTGCCCTTATTATTCCTCATTAAATTATAATTCTTTTTTTTTTCGCTTCTTGTCAATCATACATTATCCAATATAATAATATTACACGTAAACCCATAAACGTTTCCTTCTTTTTTAACTATATATTCTCCAAAAAATTACTATTCTTCTCATTATAATGTGGAATAATGGGGGCCAAACGGGAGCTTAATGAAAATAGATAATATTTATAAGAAACACACAACTAGTCAATTGGCAAGAGGTCAACGATTACGTGAATTGCTTAAACAATCTCAATCAGCTCCTGTGACAGTAAAAGAATAGATAGTTATTCTACTTAGATTACTGTTGATTTCACTTTTTGTAGAGGCGACGTTGTCAACAGATCACAACTCCTCTCATATCCACGTAGCTCCTTCCTACATATTTGGACAAACTATTAGAGTGTACAATCGATCTCCAGTGGTGGGGGAGATGGCCGTAGACACTCCGACAGTCAAGTCATTCTATGTAAAAGTATATATTTGGATGTGGGAGCCACCTTAAGTAAAAGGGGTTAAGACCTGGGCGTAATAGAAGCAAAGTTATGTTGAGAGCATAAATTTGTATTACCTTCAAATGACACTATGTGTAAATTTTTTTAGTAGTAGATGAGAAATGATAACTGTTGGATGAAATGACACGTAGCTTCATCCTGACTGTCGAGATCTTCTTTTAGGTGTCACTCCATCAATCCTAAACGACATACATTTAATAATTCTGAAAAGTAGTCACCCTAGTGCCTGGGTCTATCCTTCAATATGTAAACTGACAATTTGACCTTAAGGTGCTACTGTAATGATTTGTCACATCAATCAATCACATGTAGATCTTGTACGAAAGATCTCTTGAGAATATGTGAATTGGAATATGCCATTTGTAAATGTAGGGGCTAGGAGCATCGCGCTTCTTCCTTACAGCATACATGACACTTCGACTCAGCCATAGAGGGTCGGCCTCTATATGGCACCTCGGCTGAAATAATGCAACACCTCGGCTACCTTATATGGCCTCACCTCAACTAGGTAGGAGGTGACGTGGGGTATAGGCCTTGTTGATTTTCTTAGTTGGTTGCCAAATTAGTGTTGATTTGGAGCCTCTTCATATGAGGGGTGACAATAGTCACCCAAGTCCATATATGGATATTTTATTGTCACCCAAGTCCATATATGGATATTTATATAATGTATGGACTTTCAATGTAGGGTTGGAGGTGAACTACTCTTTGTCGAAGTTCAAAGGAATTTGAGGTGACCCATGTGGGAGTGTCACACACCTCTCCGTTTGAAATGGACATCCTTGCATGAGGCTGATGCGCCTCTGTGAAGGGCTTTCACCATGGTAGATGGTTCATTCATTGGGGCATCATCTTCAAAAGAATTTGAGGTGACCCCAGTAGGGCTATTGTATACACATTGACTTAAACAGTGTACTCTTATCTTTAGACGAAGCAAACATCCTTGCAAGAGACTAACACGCCTCGTCAATGATTTCTTTCATAGTGGATGGTTCATCCATGGAAGGCATCACCTTCAAAGGGTTAGAGGTGACCTCCCGTGGGGTGTCTCGCACCTTAGCCTTCAAAGTAGGCATCCTTGAAAGAGGCTGATGCGTCTCATCAAGGCCTCCTTCCATGGTGGATGGTTCATGCATGGAAGACATCACCTTCGAAGGGTTATAGGTGACCTCCTGTGGGGTATTGCGTACCCCAGCTTTCGAAGTGGTATCCTTGCAAGAGGCTGACGCGCCCATCAAAGGCTCCTTCTATGGTGGATTGTTCATCTATGGAAGGCACCACATTCGAAGGGTTAAAGGTGACCTCCTGTGGGTGTACGCACCTCAGCTTTCGAAGTAGGCATCCTTATAAAAGGTTGACGAGCCTCGTCATAGGCATCCTTGCAAGAGGCTGGCACGACTCGTCAAGGGCTCCTTCCATGGTGGATGGTTTATTTATGGAAGACATCACCTTCAAAGGGTTAGAGGTGACCACATGTGGGGTGTCTCGCACCTCAACCTTCGAAGTAAGCATCCTTGCAAGAGGCTGATGCGCCTTATCAGAGACTCTTTTCTTGGTGGATGGTTCATCCGTGGAAGACATAGCTTCAAAGGAATTTGAGGTGACCCACGTGGAAGTGTTATGCACCTCTCTGTTTGAAGTTGATATCTTTGCATGAGGCTGACACACCTCTGTGAAGGGCCTCCTCCATGGTGGATGGTTGAAAGGGATAATAAGGTCTTGCATAACCGAGGTGCCTAAACAAGGATGAGACCTTTGTATGGCCACATGGCCGAGGTGCCTAAGCAAGGATGATGCCTTGCATGGCCGAGGTGCCTAGGCAAGGATGAGGCCTTTGCATGGCCAAGGTGCCTAGGTAAGAATGAGGCCTTTGTATAGCCGAGGTGCATAGGCAAGGATAAGGCATTGCATAGCCAAGGTGCATAGGCAAGGATGGAGGGCCTTTGCATGGCCGAGGTGCATAGACAAGTGCATAGTCGAGGTGCTTAGGCAAGAACGAGGCCTTTGTATAGCTGAGGTGCATAGGCAAGGTTGAGCCTTTGCATAGCCAAGGTGCCTAGGCAAAGATGGGGCCTTTGTATGGCTGAGGTTTCTGGGCAAGGATGATGCCTTACATGGTTGAGGTGCCTAGGCAAGGATGAGGCATTTGGATGGTCGAGGTGTATAGACAATGATGAGAGGCCTTGCATAACCAAGGTGCCTAGGCAAGGATGAAGCTTTTGTATGGCTGATGTACCTAAGCAAGGATAAGGCCTTGCATGGCCGAGGTGCCTAGGCAATGATGAAGCCTTTACGTGGCCGAAGTGAGGCCTCCTCATTCATCAAATATGACCCCTTCTTTAGGAATTTTCCCTTCATGGCCTCTTCTTTAGAAGCCTCTCATTTATAAAAGGGTTGTTCAATAGCCTTTTCATCAATGACCTCCATTTTAGGGGGTCTTCTTATTCATGGCCCCTTCTTCATATGCCTACCTTTTTTCAACGGGTTTTCTTATTTAAGATCACTTATTTAGTGGCCTCACTTTTCAAGATGATGCTTCTCATGTTGATAGTCATTTAGCCATTTCTCGAGTGAATTGGACAGTAACTCATTCTACCCCATCTATGCTGGTGATGAGGTCGGTGATGACCCGCCAAGGAAGTTCTCCAGGAGACTCCTTCTTCAGAGGCCTCTCTAACCTTCCTAGGTGGGGATTCTTCACCGTTTGAACTCATTTTTTTTCCATGCAACTATTTTCTTCAAAGAGTCGGGGGTCTTACAAATGGATTTCTATATCAAGTACTGATGTAAACTCCAAATCTTTTTCTTGGGGCTTCTACTTATTCTTTCTTAAAAAAAATTATTTTTCAATGGGGAAGCCAAATAAATATTCCAATATGCTTTTTCATTGGGAATGCTCTTGGTTATAGTGACATTTTTCACAAACGGCGTCAATATGTTAACTTCACTTTTTATAGAGTTGGGGTGGCCAACAAATCACATCTCCTCTCATGTTCATGTAGCTCATTCTTACATAATTTGGACAAACCGTTAGAGCTTACAGTCGATCTCTAGTGGTGGGGGAGATGGCCACAGACACTATGACAGTCAAGTCAATCTATGTAAGCGTATATATTTGGGTGCGGGACGTGCTAAAGACGTGAGCCACTTCAAGTAAAAGGGGTTCGGATCTGAGAGTAATAGAGAGAGCAAAGAGATCGAAGTTTTATGTGGAGAGCATAAACTTGCATTACCTTCGAATGACATTATTGTGTGAGTTTTTATAGTAATAAAGAAAAAATGATAACCATTGGATGAAGTGACATGTGGCTTCATCTAGCTGGTCGAGATATTCTCTTAGGTGTCACTTTATCAATCCTAGGCTGACAGTCATTTAATGATTCTGAAAAGTAGTCACCCTAGTGCCTAGGTATGTCCTTCAATATGTAGACTAATAATTTGACCTTAAGGTGCTGATGCAGTGAGTTGTCACATCAATCAATCACTTGTGGATCTTGTACGGAAGATCTCTTGAGAAGAAGTGAATTGGAAGATGCTTTTTGTAAATGTGGAGGCTAGGAGCCTCGCACTTCTTCCTTGTATCATACATGATACTTCAGCTCGGTCGTGGACGGTTGGCCTCGACATGGCACCTCGGCTGAAATGATGTATAACCTCGGCTACTTTGTATGGCCTCACCTTAGCCAGGTAAGAGGTGACGTGGTTTACGGAACTTGATTTTCTTAGTTGGATGCCACATTGGTGATGATCTGGAGCCTCTTCATAGGAGGCATAACAATTACATTATGATTGTTAAACAAACAAAACAACAAAGTTTTCATTCGATTATATTGGATAGATTGTAAAATGATAATATATAGAGGAAATCTTAACCTAGCCCTAACAAAGTAAAAGATAAAATGTCATTAACGAAGAAACTAAATAACAATATCGTCAACACCCTCCGTCAAACTCAAAATGGTAAACATCAAGAGTTTGCCCGGAAAAAAAACCATGTTTGACTTCAAGAGATTTTGCCATCATATCAAGGTCCATAGGCCAAGTTCATCACTTTAAAATTGACTAGATAACGCCGGTTTGCCTTCTCTTGTACGAATTATACTCTCTTGATGCGTCAGAGCTAAAGTCACTTGACACTCCCCAAAGCTCAAACACGTCACATGTCCATGAACCTAACTTGACAATATTAAACCAGGATCGTCTAAAACAAACCCATATTTTTCATTTGCGTATAAGCTTGCAACTTCATTGCATAAACCAAAAAGGAACCCAACATAGTCAAAAATCGAAGGAAATGAATGCAAAATCCATATACCAAATTTAATATAACATAACCAAATATCATATTCTAGATTAACAGGACCAAATTCCAAATTAACTGGACCAAATATCATATTCCAAATTCCTGGTAAACTAGACATATACCAAATCAAATCCCATATATATGAAATGGACATTAAAGTCCAAATTCCATATCAACTTAGTGTAAACCTATCTTTTTATTTTTAAAATTGAATAAGTACACCCAGCACAAAAACGAAGAACTCAGCTTATGAACACCGATATCCATCAGCAAACAATTAACAAGGCCCAAAACTAATCCAATCATATGATAAGTCCAATTAACATGGAAGCCCAAACAAAGTCCATCTATCCACCCTAATATTACATAGAGCAAATTACACCTAACCCTGATTTTTAACTTACCATTTCAAAAATCAGTCTTTTGAGTTTATTCTTTCAAAAATCAGGTATATAGTATATCATTCCACCTATCATTTTATCTATCTTTCCACAAGTTACAGATCTACATTCACTCGCACTAGAGGTGTCAATCCGGGTGGTCCGGGCCGGGTCGGCCCGCCAACATGTGAGCCCGGTAACGACCCGCGTGAAAAAAAGCCCGCCTGCTGCGGGTTCCGGGCCGGTTACGGGTCGACATCCGGGTCGAGCCCATGCGGGTTGCGGGTCGTGGTTCGTTCTGGTTGGCCCATATGATTGTATAAATAAAATTATAAAAATATAGAATTTTTAATATTTATAGCAAAAAATATATTTTTTTTGTTAAATGTAAACTAAGAATTGAACAAAATGATAAATTCATAATTATATCAAGAAATTTTTATATAGAATTCAAATTTAATGTTACATGAATTATTTATAACTTTGCAAAGTTAAATTTAACTTAAACAAATAACAACTAAATGCATTTCTAATTACTATTATCAAATATTTATAGCATAAGTACATCCTAACTAGGTTGA
>CAIGRT010129800.1:0-10535 GCA_903798405.1 Fraxinus platypoda
GATTGGTAAATGTAAAATTTTATAATTCAAAACTCATATTATAGATCAAAATTTTCCTTTTAAAATTTGTTTGTTTGTCGTATATGGATTATGGTGCTTGCGTTTTTTAGGAGGTCACCAGTTTCCCTATAGAAGTTCTTGCAATGAAGTCTTTACTTTGCAGATGCCTTAGTACCATTTTTTTTGTTTTTTTTGATTGATTAATTCATGTGTAGGTTTAAATTATGGTGTATGATCTAAGATTAGAATCTTTCCCTTGTGCTTTTAGACGCTCAACTATTAGGCCCAACTTAAATCGTATAGTTAACCTGTGCTTTAATTTTTAACAACAATTTTTTCTCATCCACCAAAAGAAATATCGGAATGTTGAGTGGACTGCAATGCCCCTAATTTGGGTTTGTAGAAGTAGTGAACCCTAAAACTAAAGAAAGACGTGAGCAATTATTCCCATTGCTCCATGATTTTGTTTCTATACTTGGAGGGCTATTGTTGATCATCGACAAAAATGTGAAAATAAGTCGAGCAGTTCAAACCACACTCAAGCTTAGCCTGGCATGATGGGCCAACCGTTGAATAGCATGGTCAGCAGAAAAAAAAAAAAAAAAATGAAGAGAGAGAGAGAGAGAAAGGATCTCACTTTAACACTCTACTTGTTATGCTTATAAAAGTATTAGTGAGACTAGGTCCACCTAAAGGTTAACGACTAGAAAATGGCTCAATGTATTTGAAAATTCACTAGTGAATCATTTCAATATTTTTTTCCTGCAATATACTCATTAATAGACAAATTTCTAATGAATGTTAAACTGCAAGTTTCTTTTAGAGTCATAGATAGATTCCATAACATATATATTTATATAAAGCGAAATCTTATAACAATATCCCAAAATAAAACTTTTACAATTACAAGCATCTTCGAATTCCTGGTGAAATGAGGTTTCTTTTAGAGTCATAGATAGATTCTATAACATATATATTTATATAAAGCGAAATCTTATAACAATATCCCAAAACAAAACTTTTACAATTACAAGCATCTTCGAATTCCTGGTGAAATGAGGTTTCTTTTAGAGTCATAGATAGATTCCATAACATATATATTTATATAAAGCGAAATCTTATAACAATATCCCAAAACAAAACTTTTACAATTACAAGCATCTTCGAATTCCTGGTGAAATGAGGTTTCTTTTAGAGTCATAGATAGATTCCATAACATATATATTTATATAAAGCGAAATCTTATAACAATATCCCAAAACAAANCATCTTCGAATTCCTGGTGAAATGACACTTTACTTTATTCTAAGTTTTGAGCTTAAAGAATGAGTAAAATATTGCCAAAGAAAGGGACTTTTCATTTGACCAAGTACTTGTTTGATCCTTATTTTCCTAAAACTCATTTCCAATCACACATTTATACAATAAAAATATTTGATACATAAATTCAAAACTTTTCTTTACTTTTTAACAACACATTAGCCAAAAAGAATCAATATTCCAAAATCTACTAACCCCAAAAATAGGGCTCCAACAAATGCTAAATTCCTAGCAAAAAATTATCAAAAGGTATGACCATTTATACATTAAAACTCATTTTTTTATCTTTAGTTGACACATAACACAAAATAATTATCAGTTGATCAAACGAAATAATTAAAATAATTCATTATAAACGTGGAGTATTAATATGATTTGACTGAAGAAGATGATTGTAGTAAAAAAATAAAAATAAAAAGAAATATATATATATACTACTCCATGTTGTTGGCCTTTTGTTGTGGTCATTGGATTAATTCCATAAAGTCATCAGCAATGAAGTTCATTATTCACGACTTCATTTTGCTGCTTAACAAAGCCGAAAAAGCATCTTATAGCTTTACAATTTCTTTTGTGTACCAACTTCGCCATCTCCAACTTTGGTCTTTTCTTATCTTTCTTTATATAACTTGTTGACCCCGTTTTTGTAATGGTTACGTGAACAACAGATGTCGGGCCCATTCACGTCTATACAAGCAAATTTCAACACATTTTGGTCGGAGATTTAGACGGGAAAGGATGACTTTTATAGATGTGGGAGATGCTCTATGACACGAAACAAAAATGTCTAAACACTGACTACATGATCAAAGATGATTGCATATCAACAAACAATCACTTACAACTCAACTAAAATAGGAATAATCTTAACTCAAACACATAAATATGAAATAAGCAAGAGAGAAGATCGAATATGGTTTTTAGTATCAAAAGTTACATTAGCTTCAAATGTTACAAAAGACGCTTATTTATAGAGTTCTGGCTGAAGTGATAGCTGTTAGGTAATAACAATGTGTCCTCATCTTTCAGGTCAAAGTCTCACATCACTCATTCTGCTATGCATTTAATATATTGATAACGGGTCAGCCACCCTATATCCTAGGCTCACAATCCTGACATTCATTATTGCAAACGTTACATCAATCATTTCTAAAAAATGTCTATAGATCCTCTAAAAAACAGCCAAAGCTTCAGCCAAAGGGAACTTCGTATTGGAGATCTTCGGTGTGAAGAGCTTTGGGACAGGGAGCTTCAGATTCTTCTTTTACTTCTTATATAGTGCTTCGACAAATTTAAGCCGTCAAAAAAATATTTGACATCTTTCCATGTATTGATGGATAAACAAATGGGATAGCAAGTTCGAGGTAACTGATATCAATTCTAAGCTAAATAAGTGTATCGAAAGGAGCTATGACACTAAACAACCAATTACTATACAAAAATGTAGTCACTTACCGCATCTCTTTCTTTCTCCTCTAGAATGCACTTCAAAAATTATTCTACAGAACTTTTTTCTTTAGATGAGTGTTACTTTTA
Source organism: Fraxinus platypoda (assembly GCA_903798405.1). Lineage (NCBI taxonomy): Eukaryota > Viridiplantae > Streptophyta > Magnoliopsida > Lamiales > Oleaceae > Fraxinus > Fraxinus platypoda. Next base: position 2,857 of record CAIGRT010129800.1, read on the forward strand.
CTTAATGCATAATAGCATTTGTTTAGAAAAAAGGTTATATTCATAACCTACTAAGGTATATATGCTTTAAGACAGCACAAAGAATGTCCCAAAAGCAGTCATTTGCTAAAGTGTCTAGGTCATTGAGAATTCTAGACAAACGATACCATCATGTTTTGTTGATTTTTCCTTTTCCTTTTTTTTTTTTTTTTTTGATTGGTAAATGTAAAATTTTATAAATCAAAACTCATATTATAGATAAAAATTTCCTTTTTATATTAATGTTTGTTTGTCATTGACCATATATGGAATATGGTGCTTGTGTTTTTACGAGGTCACCAGTTTGCCTATAAAAGTTCTTGCAATGAAGTCTTTACTTTGCAGATGCCTTAGTAGCAATTTTTTGTCTTTTTTTTTTTTTTTGATTAATTAATTCCTGTGTAGATTTAAATTATGGTGTGTGATCTAAGATTAGAATCTTTCCCTCGTGCTTTTAGACGCTCAACTATTAGGCCCAACTTAAATCGTATAGTTAACCTGTGCTTTAATTTTTAACAACATTTTTTTCTCATCCACCAAAAGAAATATGGGAATGTTGTGTGCACTGCAAAGCCCCCAATTTGGGTTTGTTGAAGTAGTGAACCCTAAAACTAAAGAGAGACGTAAGCAATTATTCCCATTGCTCCATGACTTCGTTTCTAGACTTGGAGGGCTATTGTCAATCATCGATAGAAATGTGAAAATAAGTTGAGCAGTTCAAGCCACACTCAAGTTTAGCCTGGCATGATGGGCCAACCGTTGAATAGCATGATCAGCGCGCGCCAACACACACACTAAAAAAAAAAAGGGTTATGCTTGTAAAAGTACTATTGAGACTAGGTCCACCTAAAGGTTAACGACTAGAAAAAGGCTCGTTGTATTTGAAATTTCACCGGTGAATCATTTCAATATTTTTGCCTGCAATATACTCATCAATAGACAAATTTCTAAGGAATGTTAAACTGCAGGTTTCTTTTAGCTTCAAATTTTTCTCGAGTCATAGATAGATTCCATAACATATATATTTATATAAAGCTAAATCTTATAACAATGTCCCAAAACAAAACTTTTATAATTACAAGCATCTTCAAATTCCTGATAAAATGACGCTTTACTTTATTCCAAGTTTTGAGCTTAAAGAATGAGTAAATTATTGCCAAAGAAAGGGACTTTTTGTTTGACTAAGTCCTTGTTTGATCCTTATTTTCCTACAATTCTGTTTCAACTACACATTTGCACAATAAAAATATTTTGTACGTAAACTCAAAAACTTTCTTTACTTTTTAGCAATACACTAGCCAAAAAAAAATATAAATAAATATTCCAAAATCCATTAACCCAAAAAATGGGACTCAAACAAAGGCTAAATTCCTAGCAAAAAAATATCAAAAGGTATGACCATTTATACATTAAAACTCATTTTTTTATCTTTAGTTGACACATAACACAAAATAATTAACAGTTGATCAAACGAAATAATTAAAATAATTCATTATAAAAGTGGATTATTGATATGCGTTGACTGAAGAAGATGATTATAGTAAATATATATATATAATGAAGTTCATTATTCACGACTTCATTTTGCTGCTTAACAAGGCCAAAGAAGCATCGTATAGCTTTACAATATCTTTTGTGTACGAACTTCACCATCTCCAACTGTCTTTTTCGTATCTTTCTTTATATAATCTGTTGACCCCTTTTTTTAATGGTTACGTGGACAACAAATGTCGGGTCCACTCGCGTCCACACAAGTAAATTTCAACACGTTTTGACAGGAGAGTCTGACGGGAAAGGATAACGTTTATGGACGTGGAAAATGCTCTATGACGCGAGACAAAAATATCCAAGTACCGACAACATGATCAAAGATGATTGCATATAAACAAACAATCATTTACAACTCGACTAAAATAGGAATAATCTTAACTCAATCACATAAATATGAAATAAGCAGGAGAGAAGATCGAATGTGGTTTTTAGTATCGAGAGTTGCATTAGCTTCAAATGTTACAAGAGTTTCTTATTTATAGAGTTCTAACCGAAGTGGTAGCTATTGGATAAGAACCATGTGGCCTCATCTTTCAGGTCGAAGCCTCACATCACCCAGTCTCCTATGCATTTAATACATTGACAGCGGATCAACCACCACATACCTTAGGCCGACAATTTTGACATTCATTATTACAAACATTGCATCAATCATTCCTAAAAATTGTCTACAGATCCTCTAAAAGACAATAAGGACTTTAGCCAAAGGGGGCTTCGGATTGGAGTGAAGGCTTCGGCCAAATGGAGCATCATATTGGAGGTCTTTGGAGTGAAGAGATTTGGGACAGGGAGCTTTGACTTTTTCTTTGACTTATTATATAGTGCTTCGGCTTCAGGGCTCAGCTTACACATGGCTTTGGGTGAAGCATCGATTCATCATCTTTACCTATGATTTCGGTTCACTTTTTATGACACGAAGTGTGTCCTTTTGTTTGGGTTTCTTCTTGAGACTCGATTTTGAGGTGTTGGCTTCTTCTTGAGTTTTGATTTTGAGGTGTAACAATAGTCTTCCAAATCTATGTATAATATTTATGTCATGCGTGGACTTTTTATTTTGAGAAGTATTATTCTAATATTGCATGTCATTTGCTTGACTTGGTGGTTCCTCCTACTATTACACTTTCATAGAAAGCCTTTAATTTTTGTAGAAACCTTAATTTGAATGTTGAGTTGTTTTCAAGAGACTGAAATGATACATTAGTTTGGTTGAAATTTGATGCAGAGACAAGGCTCTGAAGTGCTGAAGTTATGATGAAGTGTTTTTTAAGGTCATCTTTGGAGGTTTGATTGTAAGCTCGTTTTTTTACGCTCCCTTCAGAAGCGCTCACATTTCCCTACATGGTGGATGGTTCATTCATACAGAGACTTCATTCATGGTGTTCAGCTTCTCCATGGGAGGCATATGATGTTAACCTTGAAGAATTTAGAGGTGATCCCTTTTTGGGATCAACCTCTTTTCCAAGACACTCATGTTTCCCTACATGGTGGATGGTTCATCCATGTGAGGCTTATGATCTCAACCTTAGATAATTTGGAGGTAGTCCCTTTTGGGATCCACCTCTTCTCCGAGGTACTCATGTTTCCCTACATGGTGGATAGTTCATCCATAGAGACTTCTCACATGGTGTTCAACTTCATCCATATGAGGCATATGATGTCAACCTTGGGAAATTTAGAGGTGATCCCTTTTTGGAATCCACCTCTTTTTCGAGACGCTCATACTTCCCTGCATAGTAGATTGTTCATCCATGCAGAGGCTTCTCTCATGATGATCAGCTTCATCCATGGGAGGCTTATGATGTCAACCTTAGAGAATTTGGAGGTGGTCCCTTTCGGGATCCACCTCTTCTCCGAGGCACTCATGCTTCCTTACATGGTGGATGGTTCATTCATGCAAAGGTTTCTACCATGGTTTTCAGCTTCATCCATGAGAGGCATGTGATGTCACTTTGGAAAATTTGGAGGATGTCCATTTTGGGATCCACCTCTTCTCCGAAGCACTCATCCCTACATGGTGGATTGTCCATCCATGCAGAGACTTCTCTTATGGTGTTCACCTTCATCCATGGGAGGCTTATAATATCAACATTAGAGAATTTGGAGATGGTCTCTTTATGGATCCATCTCTTCTCTGAGGCGCTCATACTTCCCTACATGGTGGATAGTTCATTCATGCAAAAGCTTCTCTCATAATGTTCAGCTTCATCCATTGGAGACATATGATGTCAACCTTACAGATTTTGGAGGTAGTCCATTTTGGGATCCACCTCTTCTTAGAAGCCTTCACGCTTTCCTACATGGTGGATGATTTATCCATGTAAAGGCTTTTCTCATTGTGTTCAGCTTCATCCCCATGGGGGCTTCATCTTTATAGGTATCTGAGAAGAACTTCTTACCTCTATTTTCTAAGTGGATTACTTCTTTGCACGGGCATGACTTATGCATGTCAAAGATTTCCCATGGTGGATGGTTCATCTATGAGGGCTGAAGCATAGGCGAGGATGAGGCATTGCATGGTGAATAAGTAAAAGGTCATACTTGTGTATAGGCAAAATATGAAAATTGCTTTCAAGTTCTTCAGTAATTTCACGCCTAGGTCCCTCAACTTTTGACCTTGTACATTTTGATCTTCATACTTTGACTTTTATTTCAATCATACCGTTGATAAATTGCATTCAAAGTCCTTAAACTTTCGAAACATCTACACTTCAATCCTTAAGTTCACATTTTTGTACGCTTTTAGTCATTTTCACTTATTTTTCGTTGTTCCCTTTTCATTTGAAATTTTTTGCTTATCACTTGATAGATGAGCCATTCTTCATTGTTGTTCCCTTTATGGTCTCTTTTTCAAAGGCCTCCCATTTGTAAAAGGGTCTTCCAATAGCATCTTCATCAAAGACCTCCTTTTTAGGGGTTTTCTTATTCAAGGTTACTTCTTTAGCTACCACTCCCTTTTCTTGGGGCCTCTTCTTTAGAGACCTCCCCATTTCAAGGGATCTACTTATTCAATGTTACTTCTTCGACGGTCTCCCATTTTTCAGGGGGTCTTTTTATTCACGGTCTTTTCATTGTAGACCTCCCCCTTTTAAGGGGTTTACTTATTTAAGGTCGCTTCTTCAGTGGCCTCCATCTTTTTAGGGATCCTCTTATTCATAACATCTTTTTCGGAGACCTCTTCTTTTCTGGGGGTCTACTTATTCAATACCATTTTTTCGACATCCTTCCCCTTTTCAGGGGGTCTTCTTATTCATGGTCTCTTCGTTGGAGATATCCCCCTTTCAGAGGGTCTACTTATTCAAAGCCACTTTTTCAGCGCTCTCCCCCTTTTCAAGGGGTTTCTTATTCATAGCCTCTTCATTTGAGACCTCTCCCTTTCAGATGGTCTACTTATCCAATGCCACTTCTTTAGCGACCTCCTCTTTCAGAGGGTCTACTTATTCGAATGGGAAATGATGACGTTTATGGACGTGAAAAATGCTTAATGACATGAGACAAAAATGTTCAAATACCGACAACATAATCAAAGATGATTGCATTAAAACAAACAATCACGTACAACTCAACTAAAATAAGAATAATCTTAACTCAAGCACATAAATATGAAATAAGCAAAAGAAAAGATCGAATGTGGTTTTTAGTATCAAGAGTTGCATTAACTTCAAATGTTACAAGAGTTCCTTATTTATAAAGTTATACCTGAAGTGGTAGCCGTTGGATAAGAATCACGTGGCCTCATCTCCTAGGTCGAAGTCTTACATCACTCAATCTGCTATGCATTTAACACATTGATAACTTATTAGCCACCCTAGGTTGACAATTCTGATATTCGTTATTCCAAACGTTACATCATCATTCTTAAAGATTGCCTGCAGATCCTCTAAAAGACAGCAAGGGTTTCAGCCAAAAGGAGCTTCGGATTAAAGCAAGGGATTCAACTAAAGGGAGCTTCGTATTGGAGTTTTTCGGTGTGAAGAGCTTCGGGACATTGAGCTTCGGCTTCTTCTTTGACTTCTTATATAGTGTTTCGACTTCAGGGTTTCAGCCACTTCCTACACTTCGACTTCAAGGCTTCAGCTTACGCATGGCGCTTTGGGTGATGCGTCGATTCGTCGTTTTTACCTATGACTTAGGTTCAATTTTTTTATGACGTGGAGTGTGGGCCTTTTGTTTGGGTTTTTTTGATCCTCGGTTTTGAGGTGTGGGCTTCTTCTTGAGCCTCGATTTTGAGGCGTAACATAATTGACTCCAAATTTTTATAGAATATAAATGCTTTCTTAATGAACAATCCTTATGACCGATGCAAACTTCAAAGAAAAGAAGGAGATAGGTTTGCTAATAGCTTAAATCATTATATGTTGATTATTTTACATATATAATTCAATGTGGGATATAGCTTTATCATTCAAGAACATCGATCTTAATATCTAACCCCTCATTTGAGCTTTAAACGTACGTATCAAATTGTTCGTTTGAACTTTTTGAGCTCTGATGTTATATTAAGTCTGAGACCTTGTTTGATCCTCATTGTTTTCAATATACATTTTTTATTTTCTTATTTTCAATCACACATTTTCAATAAAATAATATTACAAGCAAATTCAAATTTTTTTTCCTTATTTTTTACCATATATTCTTCATAAAAATACTATTTCAAAATACATTTTGTTTTAAAAAAAAAGGGGCTCAACTAAAAAGTCAACATTTCTTAAGAGAAATGGCAACTAGAGTTGGACCACTGGTACGACTGGAGTCAGATTGAGTTGATGCTTGGAAATTTAGAGGGTCTCAAAACTACAATAAATATACATACTATAGTGACATATGTGGAGTAAAATTGTTGTCACGTGGTTTAAAACCCAAGCCTTCACGCCCCGGAAGAGTTGGATTCCTTCGATGGTATATTATTTTCTCATATAAGCAGAAGTGCAATTCAAGTAGCTCATGTCCTAGCACCACGATTTTTTTACAATTCCAATCTCCCATCACTTCCCCTATTACTTGTAAATGTTATCACCTTGCATTCTATTGAAAAAATTAATGCATTTTCCCTTAAAAAAGTAGTAAAAATTCACAAAATTGTAAATTACAAATTAAGAACCACCTTTTGGAGTAAATACATTTAAATAAAAACTATAGCGATCTGTGTCGGGTATTGTACTTTTCCAACTGAGTCGGTCACAGATCGTCACACGTAGCGACAATTTGAAATTTTCTCCGATTTGTGGTATTTCTCTATCCATTTTTGGTGGTCAATTCGCGCAGTAGCGGTGGTGGTGCGGTTCGGTGACGGTGGTTTTGTGTGTCGCCACACACATTTTCCCTTCTCACAGAGGCGCTCCACCCATTGCCTACCTCGGTGCCCAGCTTGTTTTTTGGTTATTTTGATCGTTGGTGGTTTGTTTGGTTGTTGGGTTGTTAGTGGTTGTGGTGGTGGTGCGATAGTGGTGGTTGGTGGTAGATGTGGTTGGTGGTGGATGGAGATCTAATAGCGCTGGTTGTGGTGGTTTTTGTTGGCAGGATATGGTGGTAACGATTTTGTTGGTGGTGGTTCTGTTGTTGTGGTGGCATCGGTGGCGAGGTAAGAGTAGTCACAAGTGGTCGTGGCGTCGTAATATTTGTGGTGGTGGTATATGACCAACTATTTGGTTATTTGTAAATAACTATTTAATTAGACCTAAAAATTCTATAATTTGTGACAGAAAAATAATTTGTGACCAATTAATTTGAAAATCTGTGACCGGGAAATAAATTATGACCTATAATTTTTTTGATTTGTGATGAAATAATATGTATTCAATTAATTTGATAATATGTAACATTGTGAACTATAAGTACGTGCATGTGACCATTAATTGTATAATTGTGACATTAATAAATTTAATTAATAAAATATTTTGAATTAATTAATTAATACCTGAAATTTGAATTTTGAAACTTAAAATTTGAAAATTTAATTGCCACATGATAATATGTGATGTTGTGAACTATAAGTACATGCATGTGATCATTAATTGTATAGTTCTGGCATTGACATATTTAATTAATAAAATATTTTTAATTAATTAATTAATACTTGAATTTTGAAACTTAAAAGGGAACAATACATAAAT
>CAIGRT010129802.1:0-13361 GCA_903798405.1 Fraxinus platypoda
AAACCGACCTGACTCAGTTTGGTTTGGTCGGTTTAATCGGTTTTTTTGCCCACCCCTAAAGAGGAGTAATCCAATCTTTTATGAATTTGTTTATGTTTACATCTTTATTCGATGTGGGATTCTATCCCTTAATACATGGATCGTGTCTCAGCAAATCTTGAGAGTGAATTTGTTTTACTGGCTGTAGTTCAATGAAATGGTTGGGATTGTGGACTATCTATTTCAAATGGTTCATGTTCTCCCATTTTGTGGTATTTGAAGGATTATGAATACATGAAACACCAAAAACAAATGTTGGCAGGCATGTGTTTCGAAATAATGATGGATTTTTTTTTAGTTATTGCATGTCTCAAGTATAAAACTTTTGAAGGTCTCTGAGCTTTTTGTAGTACATGAATGTGGGGTTAGGAGTCAGCAAAAGCTTGCAAGCAGCACATTAATTATCCTTTTTGCTGGACCTTTATGAGATCATTATGTGTTGCTGAATTGATGCATTTTACTGTGTAGGATCCTGATTTGGTTGTTGACCCAATCAATATTAACAATACTTCTCAGCAGTCAAGGCCACCAGTGCCACCATCACAATCTTCTTCAGCTTCTACACAGAATAATCATTCCCGCTCACGGGATTCTGGTATAAAATCTTAGATTTCTTCATTTACTTTTACAAGATCAGAATAAATGTTGCTTTGCGTTATGCTTTCTTTTTCTGGTTAGATCTGCTTTGAACTGCTTGAATTCATGTTAGGGTCTACAGGTAGGACATCAGGGGCATCCACAGCTCAACCTCCTAATTCTACGTCATTGCGTTGGGATCGACAAACCATTCAATTTTCTGTCAATGCTTGGGTATGCTAAATTCTGTTTTGTAATTGGGATTGATGCACGCAGAACGCATTCTGGGGAAGATAGTCCAACAGAAATCGTGTTTTCGAGATCTATGTAGCTATAATTATCTTTGGATTTCCTCCATCAAGCAATTACTATTGCTAGCTCGTTCTTACACCAAAACATTACCTATATTAGATAACAATGACGTGTTATGTGATTCAGGTTGCGACTATCATCTTTCTTTTGTGGCCATGTAATTGATGTTTATTGGTTAAATTTATGCACCTGTAGCCTGTAGCTGGAGTGTCTACAGATTTTTTGCTCGACATGAACATTCTTAGAGTATGTACAAAAAATTATATTCTATTTTAATTCGATAAGTTTTATACAGCCAGCTCGGGATGATTCATAATCCTCTATATTAGGGGAACTTTGGTTGATGTTTATATTTGGCTGTTCAAAAACAGTTAAGCTCGCTGAGAATTTATGTAATTATTGCTTCCTTCAGAGTGTATGGGAATCCCATAATTTCCTCAAGGCTTCTTCATTCCAGATTGAATAGTACTTGAGAGAGATCCAGAGTCATGGAATTGACATTACTTGCATATTTATTGTTGGGGAGTGCTGAGTATGCCTGTTTGTTTGAATTCGAAATTAAACATGAGACTGGTATTGTTCATTTGTGGTTGAGTTAGGAAAGCTTGTGACTGTTGCTTCTTTTGTTGTAAGTTATTTTTAAATTTCTTCTCTCCTTTTGGGTTGAGGAAATGTGGGTATTGCTGAGCTGGTGTGATTTACAGCTGCTTAGTAGCTTTTTTTAATTATATATGATAGCTTATGTTTCTTTTTTGTTTTTGTTCTTTTTTATGTTTTGCAGGTATTTGTTGTGGCAGTACTTGCTATCTTTCCTCTCGTGCCTAAGAATCTGTCGAATCGGGCATACCGGCTTTCCCTCTTGGGGACTGCTTGTTCTTGTCTGTATTCTTTGTATTCAACATATGGGGTAAGTCTTTTTTTTATAGTTTTTTAATAAATTTGTTGGTGCATGGATTTATTTTTTACAGCATCAATGTACTAGTAATTGATAATTATTTGCAGAAACCTAGAGCATGGAATTTGCAGGCTTTGCAAGTTTGGTTTCAGTCAGTGGTGGTTACCAAAGATTTTGTCTACTCCATCTATTGCCTTACATTTCTCTCTTCACATTTGTGCCTCAAATGTTTGTATTATTGCAGTTCTGCTTAATTAGTTTCTCTGCCTTATTTTCTTAATCTATTACGGGCTCTTCCTGTCCATTTCACATAATTTGTTGATGTTCAATGTTGGCAGTCGCTCTGATTCCCATTTTGGGTCGTGCCCTTGAGCATGTTGCAAAGTTTCTGAGGCGCAACTTTAGCAGATCCACTTTGTATAGGTAAAGAAATATGGATTTCTTACATCTGTGGTACAATGTTGTGTGTTAGTCATCTATTTCACATCCTTCACAGGAAGATGGCCATGAAAAAGGATTAAGTAAATATAAAGAAAAAGAATTATTTAGGTGCATTATTTGAATAGTGAAGTTTTATGAAGAAATGATAATGATGGTCATCGTTATTGTTCAAACTTAGCTGCAGAAAATGAAGTCTGAAACACTCTTCTTTCCCTGTCTTTTAGTAAGATATATCAAATTGGGTGATGTTGCTCCCTGAAATTGCGAATTCACGAATAAAAGCTCAATTTCGAGTCAAATTTGTAATTCATGCTGTAAATTTTTATATTGTGAACATCGTTGCTGCTGTCATTTCGATGTTCAAAAAGACACCATATATACACCTGAAAGGATGGTCTGAAGCGGAAAAATCGAGCTCTCAAATATACGCTACTAAGAACAAATACATGTAACCGGAAGTTATTCTGAAGATGTAGTTAATATTCTTTTCTTCATAGACAGGTAGGGTAATGCTGTATTACTTCTTTCTTGGATGCCTGCAGGAAATACTTGGAAGGGGCGTGTGTTTGGGTTGATTCAAACACTACAACCCTTGGCATTCTATCCTCACAAGCAGAGATTGGAGTTGGGTTCCTTCTGATTTTCTCTCTCCTCTCGTAAGTACCTCTTCTCAGTTCCCACGTTTATTCATTTCTGGACTCGATCATCACCCATTTATAATTTTTTAAGAAAAAGAAATTTGTGTGATTGTTTAAGATATCTTCTTCCTTGACCTATATTTCAAAATGCAGGTGGCAGCGCAATATTATACAAACATTTATGTACTGGCAGGTGCGTGTAGCTTCTCTGATTTAAAAATATGAAAAATTTCGATTTTTGTGTTGCCTTAGAAATATGCAGTGAGAGTGTAAGTGAAGCTTTCCTTAGTTTTCTAGCTAGATTATTGAGTCTGTCTTAACATTATTTGGTAGTGCAGTTTATGTTATATGGCTCGTTCAAGATATTTGGCTCAGCTTCCTGAATGATTTTCATATCCTTCAAGAGTTAACTGCAAATTTTAGGTCAAGTTCTTTGATCTGAAAATTGCTGTTCAAGATTGGAAAATATAAATTTTGGTGTTGTGGTTCTGGCCATTTATAACCTGTTGAGTAGATATATATGGTTTATGTTGTTGTTGAGCCATTTTATCATCGAGTCACTGTTGTTCTTGGACGTACTCCTAGTTCTCTTCAAAAATAATTTGCACTTTATTTGGGGTATTAGCATTAATAGGTACTTGGAACTTTTTCTTGCAGCTTTTAAAGCTTATGTATCAAGCTCCTGCAACTGCTGGTTACCATCAAAGTGCATGGTCTAGGATTGGTCGGACTGTAAATCCATTTATCCGACGCTATGCTCCATTCTTGAACTCTCCTCTCTCTGCCATTCAAAGATGGTGGTTTAGGTGAGAAGCCTTGAGAGAGAAGGGGTCGGGAGCGAAATGCTTTTATTTCCTTTTGAGACCTTGTAAGCTAAGATTGCAAAAGAAGATACAGGTTTCGGAATTTTAGATATATGGTTACCAGTTGACTTTGTTTATACTGATTAGTGAGTACTTCTCGCTAATGTTTTTACCTAAAAAGAGTTGACTATAAAGGAGTATCTTCCAGTTGGCTATGAAATTCCGTTTTACATTTTCTATTGTTTATAGACAGTTAATTTACTCGAGATATATTTTGATCTACTTCAAGATTTCAACGTGAATTTGGATTCTTAATTCTATTTGAGAACTCTTCAGAACGGGAGAATCTCAACTCTATGGAAACTCTTTTTATTATTATTATTATTATTTAAAAATAGGGACACGAAATTTAGAAACAAAAAAAGGGGGTCAAGGTTAAGCTTCCCATTCTTGAAGTAGTAATTTTCTTTGAAAATGAAGCATCTCGATGAATCAAAAATACATGGTAAATAGAATTAGTATTCGTTTTGTCAAAAGGAAGCCAAAAGTAAAAAAATAAAAATTACTGGCCACCAAGAAGAGACATTAATGCCGCATCAAGAGTTGGTTAGGGAGCTGTTTCTCGGTGATATATACAATTTGATCATGTTGAAAATTCGGTAGTTATTAATGGTTTGGAAAGAAAGTTGAGCTAGGTGTTCTTCCTTGAGCTGGGAAATGAACTCTTCGTCTCGAGGTTCTACCATTCTTCCGTTTGCAAGGACAGAGATGATAGAATTTACTTAAACCGAATTTGAGTGGCTCGAATTGAACACAAACCTCTATGTATAAACAATAGTCAATTCAATTGAAAACCCAATCTAAGTTGATCTCGTTGGTTAACTAGTAGGATTCACATAGACTATAATTATATTTATTTACGAGCCCCCATTATTTAATAACTCATTTTATTTCGTACATTCTATCAATAAAATAATTTACAAGTAAATTCAAAATTTTTACTTATATTTTAACCACACATTATTCAAAAAAATTATTGTTGTAAAATTCATTTTAACAAAAAAAAAATGAGGATCAAATAAGGCTCAAACTTAGTACACAAATAGTCCCAAAGGCAAAACCCGCCATTTTAACTGCACCCGTTCCGCGTGATAAGATTCTTTCTCAAATCCCAGTAAAACCTACCTTTTTAAAAAATCAGTTCATCGATCTTCAGATTTGTAATTCTATTTTAAGGCACCGGACGATGGCGATGGAAACGTCGACATCTTTGCCGGAGGAGATTGATTCGAGCGAGCCCTCTGAATATTTGAAGAAACAAATGGAAACAGATGGTTTGATCAGGGTTTCGAGTTTTCCTAGGCGGAGAGCTGTGAATAAATCGTCGTCGTTAAAAGCTCGGCCGCGTCGCCAACAGTCATTCAGCCGCGAAATCGGCCATGCTGCAGCAGAGACCTATTTGATCACTAGCCTCAGCTTCAAGCTCCTTAGCTATCTCGGGTACTATTCTTTGTTCTTTTCTCTTCCTATTTTTTAGTTCATTCAATTTATTCTTTTATTTATTGCATACTTCAATTGCTCGCATAATTTGATTATCCTTTTGTTATGTTTCAGCTGAAGTGATTTATCAAATAGGGTGTAGTGAGCAGGTATAATTGATGAGCTAGGAAAAGTTTAATCTTTTGATCTTGTTGTGGCATCTAAACATATTTCGCTACTTAAACTGTACTAGGCAAAACATGAAAAAATAAATAAATAAATTGTGAAGTATGTTAATGAAGATTAGAATTGGTATGCAAATATGTTATGGCAGTGAGCGCAAAACAGAGAGAAATTTTATATTTTCTGAAGAACATAATAGGTTACATTTTGCCATGACATGTGATATCATCTTGTTAAGAAGAACTAGTGATACATTGCTTGGGTTGTTAAGATAGATATTAGAATTCTATTGACCGACCAAATAAAGAATTTTGAGAAAACAATTTCACTAATTATTGATTGGGGTTGATCAAAGAGATACTGGGGAGAAAACCGAGAAAATATAAATGTCTTCCTATTTGAGGATTTTCCATGGCAATTCCTCGTATATAGCACTGACTAATACTCTCATCTTCATGTCCAATTGCCGAATCTAATTTCCTCATTTGAAAAGGATCTCACTTCAACTGATCTTGAAAATGAAATGCTTATAACAAATGTTCATTGGCTGCTTCTTTAGATTTTGAGTGCATAATTCACAACAACTACAACAAGAAGTCAAGCCTTGTTACCAATAAAGCTTTTGGAAGGTGCAATAAAATCAAACCATTTGCAAGTTTTATATGTACATCACACGATTCAAGATTGTTTAATTCAAATTTCAGATATCATGGATTCCTTTGATCCCAAGTTCAAAATGGTCACATAACGTAGCAATTGAAACATGCTCATTTTGTGTTATTGCTTTTTGTCTCAATTTCAACCTTTACTTTTTACATACAAGCTAGTTTCTTTCCTAAATTTTTCTTTTATTCAGGGTAGGCTACCGCTGGATCACACGACTTCTTGCCCTAGCTCTTTACGCCATGTTACTTATGCCTGGCTTTCTCCAAGGTGCGTTCAAGATGTGAATATTCCTTTTATAATACATGAAAACTTAGTGGTTATGCATATAACTTCTTTAATATTGTAAATATGTATTATGTAGTGTGTTCACCATTTGTTATTAGGAGCAGACACTAAAGAAAATTTGGTCCTTGTTACTGATTGAAAGTTCAGAATGGATTTTTAAAATTTTTATCACATTTTGGGTCCATTGGAATCCAATGGACAATGTCATCTAAAAATGCACAATCTGTTCAGTGAGCCCAAAGCGTATGTGACAAAGGTGCAATTGGATTAATTTTTCTGAAAAGAATCCATGAACAATCATGTAACTGTGAGTAGAAAAACTAAACAACAATATTCGAAACTAATTGTCCATTTCTTTTTTTCGATTTGTGGGTGGGGTGGGTATTGCTATTCTAATGTTGTTATTTATATTTTTCTGCTTCTTACCTTAAATGAAATTTATTACTCCTCTAACATATTAACTAAAGTTATTTTTATCTGTAATACTAGACTTGCAGAATACATGTTCATGTGATCATTTTTTTAGTATGCATAGCTTGAATTCGATGCTCCTGTCCAAGATTTAGGTTCTTTTTCTTGAATGATAAAATCTTTTATTGTTATTTGGTAGTTGCATTTCAATATTTTTTTTCAAGCCAAGTCCGCAGAAGTATTATTTATGGAGATCAACCAAGGAATAGGTACATTTTGTGAGATTGAAGTCTTTGTCTAATATTTTTTCACTTTGTTTACTTCCAATGTTGATTATAATATAAAAGTACTTTCCAGGTTGGATTTATATTTACCATCAAATGAAGATGGCCTGAAACCTGTGGTGGCATTTGTAACTGGTGGGGCTTGGATTATTGGGTGAGTAAACTAGAGGTTATTACCTTTAACTTATTTTCGTCCGCCTATTGTTTTAGGTAGGGGTTTCAATTGTGCCATTCTGCCAGCTTTCCCGCCTCCCCTAAATTCGACCTCCGCCACTTCCAACATCATATGCCACCACCAACTGCCCTTACCATTTTCTATTTGCTATAAAATATATCTTGTGTATAAATCTTTGAATTTGTGTTTACAGATAGATAAATTTATGTCCGTACATGTTCTGTTGGTTGAATTGGTGTAGTAGTGGCTGTTGCCTGGAGATTAATTCAGTGAAGGTGGTGGTTTGGAGATTAATTGGGTGGATACTAGGTATTTTGGTGGCAGTGCTGTCTGATACCTTTTGGGAGTAATGAGGAGATGGCTGGTGGTGGTGTCTACTATTGTCAAGGTCTCCTGTGGTGTGAGGGTACCTTCAGTTGTGTGTGGGAGGAAGAATGAAGAAAAAAAGAGGAAAGTAAATGGAGTGACAATGGTGGGAGAAGACGATCGTGGTGTTGTTAAAGGGTGGATGCAGCATGTGATCCCATTCTCTTCTTGAAAATAGGATTAAATCCAAAATCTCGATAAAAAAAGGCCTTTGGAGAATTGTGATTTTGGCCAATTTCGAAGTTAAAATTTCAGAAACCTCAAAACCTTTGATGTGGGCCTACTACAAATGTTTAATTAGGGGAATACTGGCCCACTTTGCAGGGCATCTTTATTTCAATGTCGGATTTCAGATGACTGAACAAACTAGCCCTTACAGACTATGGGAGGGAACTCCATCTTTATAAGTTGAATTCCATCAATTTGAAAAATAGATGTCACTTAATATACATGCCACATTTAGAATGTCTTGACCTATTTTCTTTTTGCTTAACTAGTATTGTTTCCTCAGTCCAAAATGTACTCATTTTGTTATGTTAACTCAAGACGTGACTTGACCAAATAGAGTTGGACAGTTCATTGTTGAAAGTCGAAATTCAACTCAGATATTATTTTCCTTTTTTATGTTGAATGACATTGCCATGTTAGTTTTCCTTTCAAAATATCTATTAAGTGGATTTTAAGTAATATTTTATCCAAAGGAACCAGTATTACTATTTTTTTAAGCTAGCTATTCCAATGCATAATTCATATCATCTGTTGAAAATGCCACTTGTGTCCTATTGAAATCATAGTATAATCATGTTCGCAGGTACAAGGCATGGGGTTCTCTGCTAGGACTACAATTAGCGGAAAGAGATATCATAGTGGCATGTATTGATTACAGGTAACTGACTCAATCTTAATTATATCATGTTTATTCTAATTCATGAATTGAACATACTTGCAATCATATTTTTTGATAAGAAAAAGAGCCTATATGAATTGGCCTTATTGCCTAATTCCAGACAAATTGCTAGATTTTCTCTCCCCCAACCACCCTGGAAAAGAACACTTATATTTATTAGAAACGTTTTATCCAATAATATTGTGTTTCCCGTCCAGAAATGGACTGGCATGATTTTTTTAATAGATTCTTCTGTATTTCTTCTCAAAAAAAAAAAAAAAACACACTACACACAACTATTCTAGCATGTCATAATATTTGTTTCATTGTTCCTTTATCAATATAATGTCCAGCGAGCTGGGGTTTGCAAATTATTTCCTAGAAATTGAATTAGTTATCATTTGGTTGAATGAGTTCGTGATAAGAAAGATTAGTAAGTACACCTGTTGACCTTCCAAATGAACACAGGTATTGGCCTGAGTTGCTAAAACCTTCATATACGTTGATGAATAAATTATCTCTTTATCTCCTATGTGCACGCACATGAATTTTTATTGGCAATATTATCACCTGGTTTATGTGTATCCATCTGGTTGCAGAAATTTCCCTCAGGGAACAATCAGCGATATGGTTAATGACGTTTCTCAAGGGATTGATTATATTTGCAACAATATTATTGAATATGGAGGTGATCGAAACAAGTGAGTAATTTATTTTTATTTCTTATTGACCTCACTTCAAAACAGGAGCAATAATATCAGGATTTTCATGAAAGAGATAAAATGGGGGGAAATTGATTGAGATGGTATGTACAACTTAAGTAACCAAGGGTTTGTCATTAATGGTGGTGGATAGAGGATAAGGTCAGGAACAAAATAGATTTGTTGTTAAATAGAGAATCTGACCCTAGATAATAGAACAGAATGGAAAAAAGGAAAATATTTATTTGTTGTTGAGCCTAAACATCAGGTCTTGTTGACATGTAATATTCCTGAGCAAAAAAGGGTTAGGATCTGAGTTCTGGTGAATTATGAATGATGCTTCTCGCTAAAACACGTGTTCTGAAAACATTTCTGCAGGATTTATCTTATGGGTCAGTCAGCTGGTGCACATATTTCTTCCTGTGCTCTTGTACAGCAGGCAATCAAAGAATCCAGAGGCGATAGCATTTCTTGGAGTGTCTCCCAGATAAAAGCTTATTTTGGTTTATCGGGGGCGTAAGTATAATATTTTCAGGATTTACATTTTGTTTTCATCTTGTTGAGGAACCAATATCTCTGGTTCTTCCATGATTGGGAACTAATCTGTTTGATGGACTATAATGATTTCCTAATCCATGAATATTGACAGGTACAATTTACTCAATCTGGTCGATCATTTCCATAATCGAGGCTTGTATCGCTCAATCTTCTTAAGGTAAACAAGTTCTTTTCAATGTTAAGTCATGTAAATTCATAGCTTATAGGTAAATTTTGGCCGACCGTGTTCTTTTGCTCCATTTTATTGATGTCTTGATTTGTTATTTACAGTATAATGGAAGGAGAAAAATTATTGGAGCAATTTTCTCCTCAAGTTATTGTACAGGATCCAAGCTCTGACAAGGCTGTTTCGCTGCTGCCCCATATTGTCCTTTTCCATGGTACTACAGATAGTTCCATACCATCAGATGAAAGGTTTGAATTCCTTCTGAAGAACGTTGTTAATAAGCTGCCCTTGACTTAATACAAGATGCTGTGTCTCGTTGCAGTAAATGAATCTGTTGTCTAATGCCATGATTTATGAACTTTGTGTGTCAATTTTTTCTAGTGCAGTTGCAAAATATTTTCAAGTTTTAATAAAATGACATCATCTCACAAGTTCAGAGGAGCAACTTATTGTATAAGATGCTAATGGCTAGGTCAATACCCTATATGTCTGTCATTCTAGCATTTTAACGTATGGGCTTTTTGTCGATCTCATTTACTAGCCATGACATGCGAATTTATTATGCTAGAATATCCTTTCTGCAATTCTAATCTTGTCAGTAACCACTTGTGTATTGTTGCGAAAGTGTGCAAAATGTTTTTATATCTGAAATATTTCTTGAGCACATATGGAATGTGTTCGGCATCATGACTTTTGCTTTTGACTGCCTGTATTGATACTCAAGTGGAAGCATAGGCAGCTAGATGTTTACTATTACTATGTTGACAATGATTGTTGTTTTTCCAAAATCCACACAAGGGGTTGGAGGCAAAACATGCTAAAGCAGTGAAGTTCAGAAATTCAGTCTTTACTTTAAATGCTTTCCAAAGTGCATATGAATCTTGATGTGTTTAGATGATCTCTGCATGAAAATTTGGAAAACTTCTGGTAGCATTACATTTTCTTTGGAAAAAAATTTATTTTGATTGTTTGTGGTATGATCACATGGATACATTAGTCATATGCCATAGATTCATTGTTGCTGATCGAAATGCATCTTAAACTGCATGCATACTTGCATATATAAATGATTTGAGCAATTAAGTGAATGTCCAAAAACTTGCTGCAGAAGACTTCTATAATTTGATACCTTGATTTGTCACATGGATAATTGAGTTATCTCTATGGTAAATTATAGGTTTTATGTCTCAAGCTGAAAGCAAATCCCTTTTTCTTTTAGAACTACTTGAAAGCTTGTTTGTCATAGACTTTTCCCCACTTTTTAACCACATTCTCCAAAAAATTCATTTTTCACTTGGAAAAAGCTGTGCCATACAAGCTTTTAATGTGGTGGAGCTCTATATTGGTTTTTTAATTCCCTTGGGTACCTGATAAAGTAGGTGGAATTTTATAAGCTCCTGTAGGCCAGGCTAGCCCTTAGAGTCCTTTTGTTTTCCATGAGGCAAGGTCGGGGTCCTTACAAATAGGACAAATATAGACCTGGCATGATGATCGAGTGTGGTAAATTGGTATTTCTATACATCTTTTGATTTATTGTCCTTAAAAGAGCTGTTTAATGGCTAAAATATTTAGTTGTGTTTCTCTTTAGCTACCTAACATGCGATTGCCCTGGTGCTGGTTTGGAACTGAGTATGCCTGACCTTGCTGGGATTCCACAAAAAAAGTGTTTCAACCTAAACTCATGTTTCCCCCAATTTAAGGTTTTAAGGCTGGCACAGTTTGAGAGGCTATATGTGTTGA
This sequence comes from Fraxinus platypoda, assembly GCA_903798405.1. NCBI lineage: Eukaryota > Viridiplantae > Streptophyta > Magnoliopsida > Lamiales > Oleaceae > Fraxinus > Fraxinus platypoda. Next base: position 11,605 of record CAIGRT010129802.1, read on the forward strand.
AAGCTTAATAAGTCGTCCCGTTGAAGATTAATCATGTCATGAATTTGGACAATGCAAAACTCAAAATAGTAGAAAAGCATCAACTAAGTATTTAAATTTTTAAAGAATTCTCTATTTTGTAATATATGATTTCTTGTATCTGACAAAAGGAAATGCATGCACGATGTAAACCTTTATTTTAACTTGTTTCCTATTTTCAGTAAAGCATTTGTGAATACACTCCAAATGAGGGGGGCTCGAGCAGATCTTATTTTATATGATGGGAAAACTCATACAGATCTATTCCTTCAAGTAAGCATGATGTGTGTTCCCTTTTTTCATCTAATGGCTTATGTAGTTGTAATAGATTTTACAATTAATACTGCAGATTGTAATTATCAGTTTAGAATTATCCATTTCCCACCCTTTCTAAAGCTAGCATCAGATTGATAAATAACTCAACTGATATGCTAGAGAAGTAGAGATATAACTACTTACAATGAGGTACAACTCGTTCTGATTCAAGATTGACGTAGGACTGGCGAGGGTTGAGTTTTAAGTGAATGTAAATCAGCCTGATCAGTTCATCAACCTTGGAACTTAATGTTTGTCTCAAAATGCAGGATCCTCTACGAGGTGGTAAAGACGAGCTTTTTGACTACGTGGTAGCCTTCATACATGCTGATGACAAAGAAGCTCTTGCTAGGGATGCTCCTCCTAGAAGACGATATGTTCCAGAGATATTGTTGAGATTGGCTCATCGGGTCAGCCCTTTTTAGGCCAGACATTTCCTAGTAATGGCTGCTGATAAGCAAGTTCTAGGTCACGCTACCATATAATCTTCAGAAGCATGCTCTTGGAATGTGTTGAAGACTGACAGTGCATTCTGCCCGTTTTTAGCCTCCAGCTTGTAAGGATTATACGGATGGTCATTTTTATACAGATGTTGAGTTTCTTTATAATTGACACGATTTAATTCTCAATGAAAATTGAGGTTTACTGTTTGATATATGGAAAGTATGTTGGTACTTTTTAGTCATACCTTGAACTCCCCTTTAATCCCCATTTAAAGAAGAGGAATATGTGGGAAATGTTTAATTTTGACACCCCATTCAGAAAAAATGGCCAAAAATTGTAAGATTTGCATTCATGGCCAATTTTTAAGAAGTTAGCAAATATGCCCCTAGAAGTTGACTTATATTCTGATGGGCATTTTAAACGAAATGACGAAAACAACCCTATTCCTTGTATGAAATTCATGTCTTAAATCCCCAAAAAATCCTGAATTATGTTAAGAGTATGTTTGATTGGTATGAAAAATATTTCTTAAAAAAGAAAATGTTTTCCTTTAAAACAAAGAAAACTAGATATATTTTCAAAAGTTCGAAAATATTTTCAATGGAAAAAATTAGAGGTGTCAAGACGGACGGGTTGGTCAGACCAGTGAAAATCGGCCCGGATCGATTCGGGACCGCGGGCTAACCCGTGACCCGAGCGGGCGGTTCACGAGTCAAGGAGGTGTGACCCGCGAGCTTCGCGGGTTGCACTTTCATGGACCGCGGTTAACCCGCTAGCCCGTGAAAAAAAAAATTAAAAAATTTTGAAAAAAAAGTATGTGTCAACCTAGTTGGGATGTGCTTATACTATAAATATTTGATAATAGTAATTAGAAATGCATTTAGTTGTTATTTGTTTAAATTAAATTTAACTTTGCAAAGTTATAAATAATTCATGTAACATTAAATTTGAATTTTATGTAAACATTTCTTAGTTTAAAT
>CAIGRT010129811.1:0-13238 GCA_903798405.1 Fraxinus platypoda
AGTTATAACTGTCAAAGAGAGAAATGGACTCTAATGAGCTCATTTCATACTGTGTGCAAGAAGAAGAAAGGTTCAAGCAAGAAATGACTGAAAGTGCTCACTTGACTAGTACATCTAAGGACAAGTTCAAGAAAAGAAAGAATAAAGAAGTTGCACCCGGTCTAGGTCAAAAGAAACAGCAAAAGCTTGAAAAGAATGAAATATATGGCTGTTACTTTTGTAGAATCCCGAGACACTTGAAAAGGGATTCTACCAAATACCACCGTTGGCGTGTAAAGAAAGGTACATTTCTCACTTTGATTTGTTCTGAGGTTAATTTAGTTTCAGTACCTAAACATACTTGGTGGATTATTTCTGGTGCCACTACTTATATAAGTGTGAAGAAATGACTGAAAGTGCTCACTTGGCTAGTACATCTAAGGACAAGTTCAAGAAAAGAAAGAATAAAGAAGTTGCACCCGGTCCAGGTCAAAAGAAACAGCAAAAGCTTGAAAAGAATGAAATATATGGCTGTTACTTTTGTGGAATCCCGAGACACTTGAAAAGGGATTCTACCAAATACCACCGTTGGCGTGTAAAGAAAGGTACATTTCTCACTCTGATTTGTTCTGAGGTTAATTTAGTTTCAGTACCTAAACATACTTGGTGGATTATTTTTGGTGCCACTACTTATATAAGTGTGTCTATGTAGGGTTGCCTGAATAGCCAAAAGTGAAATGATGCTGAAAGATTCATCTATGCGGGCGACGGCAAATCAGTTGAAGTAGAGGCTGTAGGGAATTTTAGATTATTATTGAAGACCGGTTTTTATTTGATTTCAAATAGACTTTTGTGGTACCGTCTTTTAGACGGAATTTGATTTTTATGTCTGTTTTGGACAAATTTGATTATTCTTGTTCATTTGGAAATAATAAATTTAGTCTTTTCTTGATTCAATCTTGTAGGTACCAGTTCTTTATATGTATATGATAATCTATACTTGCTTAATTCGGTTGCCTCTTATAATGAAACATTGCACATGAATTCAAAATGTATTAAACGTAAATTAACCAATGAAAATTCTGCTTCATTATGACACAAACGTCTAGATCATATTTCTCAAAAGAGAATTGAAAATCTTGTGTCAGAAGGAATTCTTGATTCCTTTGATTTTTCAGATTTAAGTGTTTGTGTAAATTGCATTAAGAGGAAACAAACAAACATAAAAAGATTATGTGCCAATAGGACTTCGAACGTCTTGGAACTTATTCATACGGATATCTGTGGGCCATTTCCTTCTGCTTCTTGGAATGGTTAACAATCATTTATTACGTTCATAGACGATTATTCCCATTATAATTACATGTATCTCATTCATGAGAAATCCCAATCACTAGAAGTGTTCAAGGCTTATAAGGCTGAAGTTGAAAATCAACTTGACAAAAGAATAAAACACGTCAGATCTGACCGTGGTGGTGTACTATGACAGATATGACGGATCAGTAGAACAACATCCAGGGCCTTTTGCTAAATTCCTAGGGGAATGTGGAATCGTCCTACAGTGCACAGTGACAGGTTCTCCTAGCATGAATGGTGTTGTTGAAAGACGAAACGTAACACTTAAGGACATGGTGAGTATGATTAGTTATTCCACCTTATCGAAAACTCTTTGGGGAGAAGCATTAACAACTGAAGCTTATATTTTTAATAGAGTTCCAAGCAAAGCAACTGTCAAAATCCCTTATGAGCTTTGGACAGGTAAAAAATCTAGTTTAAAGCACTTACACATCTGTGGTTGTCCGTTGAGGCAAGGCCTTCTAGGCCATCAGAAAAGAAACTGGATTCCAGAACTGTTAGTTGTTATTTTATTGGATACTCTAAAAGGTCAAAGGGTTACAAATTTTATGATCCCACAACCAAAACATTTTTCGAAACTCGAAATGCCCAGTTCTTTGAGGATGTCGAGTTTGTTGGGGGGGGGATAAAGTTAGGAATTTTGTCTTTGAGGAGGAACATATAAACATCCATTATATTGTAATTGGCGATGATCAAGATCAGGGACAAACTCTTGCTCGAGATCTTATTCAAGAAGCAATTTCGGATCGAGATAATATTCCAGAACCCCCTATAAACAACCAAGAGATTGTTCTAGAAGAACAAACTCAACAACCTCAAGAACAAATGTCATTAAAGAGATCCACTAGAGAAATGAAAAATACAATTCCGGATGAATTTATAATATTTCTCCAAGAACATGAGGATGGCATTGGATTAATAGAAGAATATCTTATCAACTTTCATCAAACAATGCAAAGTAATAATTTTCAAAAGTGGATTGATGTCATGGAAGAGGAAATAAAGTCCATGAAAGATGACGTTTGGGAATTTGTCCGATTGCCTGAAGGTACGAAACTCATTGGTTGCAAATGAATATATAAAACTAAAAGGGATTCGAAGGGTAATGTGGAAAGATATAACGCTCGTTTTGTTGCAAAGGTCTTTACTCAAAGGGAAGACATCGATTATAAAGAGACTTTCTTTCCAGTTTCAAAAGACTCTTTCAGAATTATAATGGCACTTGTGACACATTTTGACTTTGAGCTACATCAAATGGATGTAAAGACGGCATTTCTCAATAGTGACATTGATGAGAAGATATATATGGTGCAACTGGAAAACTTTATTCAGGACCGTCAATGATATCACAAATTTCATCAAATAATTATTTCGTTTGGATTTGAGATGAATGTAGTTGATGATTGTGTTTACCACAGGTTCAGTGAGAGTAAGTATATATTCCTAGTATTGCATGTCAATGACATACTGCTTGCCTCAATGATATATGTTTATTGCACGAAACCAAGAGATTTCTATCAAAGAATTTTGAGATGAAAGATCTTGGTGACGTCTCTTTTGTATTAGGGATTCAGATATATCGGGATCGTTCTCGAGGTATTCTTGGATTATCACAAACGATCTATATCGATACGGTACTTAGAGATTTTGGATGCATCATTGTAAAGCGGGTGATACCCATGTTGCTAAGGAAGACAAGTTTAATCTCAATCAATGCCCTAAAAATGACCTTGAAGTATATGAGATGCAAAAAGTTCCCCATGCTTCAGCAATTGGGAGTTTAATGTATGATCAGGTATGCACAAGTCCGAATATAACATTTATTATTAGAATGCTAGGTAGATATTTAAGTAACCCTGAGATGGATCGTTGGAAGACAGCCAAACGGGTTATGCAGTATTTACTGAGAACAAAAGATTACATGCTTACATACAGAAAATCAAACCAACTGGAAATCATTGGTTATGCTGATTATGATTTTGCTGGATGTCAAGATTGTAGGAGACCCACATCGGGCTATGTCTTCATGTTGGCTGGAGGAGTTATATCCCGAAAGAGTGCTAAGCAGATACTCATAGCTTCTTCAATCATGACAGCGGAGTTTATAGCGTGTTATGAGGTATCCAATCAAAGAATATAGTTGCGAAATTTTGTCACTGGGCTGCGGATTATACATGGAATCGAAAGACCACTTAAATTATTTTCTGACAATAAGTCAGCGGTCTTGTATTCAAATAACAATAGGAATTCAACAAAGTCTAATTTATAAACATCAAATTCCTAATTGTTAAAGAAATAGTTCAGAGTGGTCAGGTTACTATAGAACATATTGGGACAAACTTCATGATAGCATATCCATTTAGTAAAGGTCTACCACCCAAGGTCTTTCATGAGCATACCGCTCACATGAGTGTTGTAAATTTTGATGATATGCTAGTTTAGTGGGAGTTTGTAATTTTGGATGTTATCTTTCTGACACATGATTTTTGGTTGTGCACATTCAAATTATTTCAGTTCATTTCAGTAACAAAGTATTCAGTTCAATTTTTTCACTCTAATTAAAGTTTTTTTTTTTCAATTTTGATCTCATAAGGTATTAAAGAATAAAGTAAGATCAGTTGAAAATATGCATATTTGGATCACATTGCATGTAATTTCTATGTTACACATCCTCACTTGATCTATGTTATTTGATTATGTTGATGTACGTTACCATTGAGGGTTTAGTTATGATATTTGTAATGAAAACCATTTTGATCCTATATTGATATAATCAATGGACGAGATTGTTTGGAAATGATTTTTTGTTATGATAACAAAAGTTTTGAGCTCATAAGATTATACACATTTATAAGGTAACATATGTGGTTCAAGTAGAAGATTGTTGGGAAATTATTTAATTTGCCATGTGGGCCAACATATTAATTAATTATTTATAAATGCTATTTTAAAGTTAAACAAAAAAAAATTAAATAAAGAATTAAGTAGTTGAGCTTTGTGTATTTAAATAAAGTGTGGGCCGAATTATATGTGCAGAGACCGGATCTATTAGGGTTTGTATTTAACGATGGACCGAATACATATGAAAACTATATATAGGGTTATGATTCTCAATTCATATGCAATTTTCATTCTTTGTGTCATTCCATCAACACAAGAATTAATAGAGAAATCATATTGAAGAGGAAGATCCAAAACCCACAATCTAGAATCAAGAATTACAATAAAAAATCAAGAAGAAGGATTGAAACAATTAAATTGAAGAACAAGAAATCAAGATTTAAAGATCAAAATTCAAGATTTAAGATTCATTGTTTAAGATACAAATCAATGGATCAAGATATATTCTGCATTAATTAATTTTCTTGATAATTTGACATGGTGATCTTGACAATTCATAATATTTTATAAAGTTTAAGTTTCATGAAAAACTCAACACTCTCATTTGCCGACTGCCTCGTCTTCTACTTTTCTTCTCTTCTCTGTCCACATACAATTTGAATATATCTATTTAAATAATTGTATTGTTTAAGATTGGTTTTGAATTTGGTTTTGAATGTTTTGACTGAAATCTTGTACAAGGGTTTCAACAAAGAGATATTGGAGCCCTGATGGTTATTAGGCGACGAGAAATGGCAGTAAAGCATTCTTTTTTCCATACTATAACTTGTTTGAGTCCCATTTTTATCAAAAATTCATTTTTTTCAAAACTTCTTTTCAACAACACGTTTTTAAATAAAATTATATTACACGTAAATCGAAAAAAATCTTCATTTTTAATCACAAATTCTTCAAAAATACATTTTTCTCTCAAAACAGGGCTCAAACAAGGGCTACGAATTTTGTACCGGTTTCTTTATATTTGGATTTCATGTTGTGCCTGGACCGAATTTCGGTTCGGTTCTCCATTTTTTAGGTTGAATTGGTTGGCCCGGTCCGAGTTTTGAAACATTGATAAATATTCAGGGAAAGTTTATGGAAATTCTCTTTAGTCGGTAAAATAAAAAAATGCAAATATTTCAAACCACAATTTTTAATAATTACACCCCATTTTAATCGTATGAAAGGCCCGTAACCTTTACTCATTATCATATTCATCTCATCATTTTTTCCATAGCATTTTTATTCTCAAATTAACAATGTGTCCTTGAATAAAAATTGTCTAAAAAATTCATGAAAATGGTGCAAAAAGCCTTAATTTTCCTCGATTTAAATAAGCCAAAAAAAAAAAAAAAATACAAAGTTACAATTAAATATTTGTCCCTTATTTTAACGCATGCTAACAACATTGTTTTGACGAAACCACGATCAAAGGTAAGATTTGTTAGTTAATGAAAGGCCAAAGATAAGAATGTGATGGAAAAAAGTTAAGATATAAGTATGATATTGAATAAATGTTGTGCACTTTTTATGTAATTAAAATGTTATGTATTTACAAAAATAAAAAAGGTGTGTTGTGAATATAACTATCCATAACAAATGTATATTAGTCATAATTTCTACAAAAATGTCCGAAATGTCGTGAAAAAGTCTATATATGTCCACAACATTGTGCAGACAAGATTTCATCCAACTCTAAGGTGGGGTCCCTATTGCGTGTCCGAGATTTCACCTACAACAATGACAAGTCCAAGTAGTTAAAGATCCGCACAATTTAGCATCCTTTTCACATTGTGCAGACAAGATTTCATCCAACTCTAAGGTAGGGTCCCTACTGCGTGTCCGAGATTTCACCTACAACAATGACAAGTGCAAGTAGTCAAAGATCCGCACAATTTAGCATCCTTTTGGAAACTACGAATGCGGTTTAGAAAAATTAATTATCTAAAAAGAAAAGTCATCTTCTTCGCACCCTAAGCCTCAAATACCCTCCGATGAAAATTCATACACTTGTGCATTCGTAGTTAAAAATAAGCAAATCTAAATAATTTTTGAAGTAACGATTTGATGGTGAAAATGCTGATGTGGGCTCTTGGATCGAAATAGACGGATCTAAATAATTCCCTCCAATAAATATTTGTCCAATGTTGATGTGGCATTACCCAATTAGAAATTAATTTACTAGTCAAGAAGAATATTTCATAATTTCAAGTGAAACACAAGATTCTATTCTATTAAGCCCATGATTAAAGCTAGCCTATCATTTTCATTTGTCTTAAGGAATTAATGAACTCTGATGAATTCAAAATGCCTATAAAACATACTAACATAGTTCAAGAATTGATTGTAATTCATTAGAAATATTCAAATAAAAGATTTTCTTTGGTTACGAGTTTGAACAAGCTAGTATTAAAAATATAAAAAGGTTGAATAGAATGACTTTTTGTATTCATTTAGTTATAAAATACTTATGAGTAAAACTTAAAATAAATAATGATTTTGTAAATTATAGTTGTAAATAAGTAATCTTGCTACAAAAAAAGTTATAAGTTATTTATTTACTTTTAAAATATTAAAATAGCAACGCATATAAACATGTTTAGAAATATAAATTAGTGCGTTTTCCAATTCACCATCGGATATTAGACAATAACTAAATTATAATTCTTTTTCAAGCACGAAAGAGGTTATACTTCTCATTGAAAAGAGAGATACTATAGTTCATAATAGAGATATATTGTAATACATATGTAAAAATCATCCAGCATTTGCACTTGATGGCAGCCAAGTTGAGTTCTCCCATAGAAGAATTCAAATGTTATTTTCACTTATTCATCTTATAGTAATTTTATTACGGTGAAAATGTTGCTGCTTCAAGGGCAAAAGACAACTCGATAATTAGTTCCCCCGGGACAAGTAAATGTGCTAGTTTGATCATCTTTAGGGTAACTATATGCATCAGGGCACCTGTCCTTGAAAAACTTAGAATAGTTTGTGGGGCCACAGTTGCCAGAGTTGCAACAGTATTGGTCTGTCTTGAATACCGTGCATGGGTTGTTACAGCCACCGGGTGCCTTCAACTCATTCGGACACTGGCCATTGATGTCGGCAGTGCAACGAATTCCACGGGCGCAACCACCGGTGGGACTAAAATCCATTGGCACGTTAAACCCATCAACAAGGGATATATCGAAGAAGTCCAAGTTATTAAATTGGTTGAGGGCGTATTCAGCTAGGGTGTTAGGTGGTGCACCATAGGCTTGACACCGAAGTAGCCCATTGCAGTCTCCTGTTTGACAACGACCACGGCCAGAGCCGTCAAAGTTGCATCCTGTTCGAGCCCAAATTCGGGCCCCTTTAGTGCCCGCACCAGGGTTGATGGTCCAAGTTTGGCCATTGTTGAGCTGCATGCCTCCACCAGGTACAGCGGCGGCCTAGACCGTGAAGGGACAATTGTTACGGATTTCAAATGTAGCTGCACGAGTGTAGTGGAAGAAAAGGGAAGCAAGAGAAACAACGAAAATGGAAATGGAGATTGATTTTAAGAAGCCCATGTTTAGAATGGAGGGGTACTAGCTATGTTGTATAACAGACCAACTGGTTGGGCTATATATAGATTGAGCTTGTAGAAAAAAATGATAAATTTGTTTGATTGAAATTAGAAGTCATTCTTAATAGTCAAGGATAAGAGTTTGAGCCATCAAAATTGACAAGTCTTGGTCATCGAATCTTCTACTACATTTTCAAAATGTATTAAATAAATAATCTTAAACATATTTGAATAACTTTCTAGAGGTGATTTGTCTGATTAGAATAGCATTTTGGGAAAGTTGATCTAAGATATCTTCCTAAAAAAGTTCTTCTATTAGAAATGGATTATGCTAGATGTACACCCGGTGGTTTACACACGGGGTTACACCCCCCTCACATGGAGGGGGGCCCACGAATATTTTATTGTGTGTGGGCCCCCTCCATGTGAAAGGGGTGTAATCCAATGTGTAAATGATTGTGTACATCTAGCATTATCAATTAGAAATAGCTACAAAACTGAAGTTCTGTCAAACGAATCTTAACATTGGTTCGACTACGTAAAATTACTTCACAAAAAATTAAATATTGAATACTTAATTAGTGAAACTTCCCATTCACTAGAAGTCTTGGTCAAGAAATTACTGTTACATTTCCACAACTTGGAAATATCAAGTTTTGCACACAGATGAATGAGACGCTTAATTATATTCCACATGTTAATCAACCAAGTGGCGGGCGCAATTTTCGGAAAATAAATTTACTAAACTTGGAATGTGGCACGGAGCCCTGCTAATTTAGCCAATGTTTGGTTTGACTGAAAATCATATTAGTAATATATTTATATAAAAATTGATGAAACAAGTGGTTGTAAAGTTGATAAAAGTTGTGATTTCAATGAAATGTGTGATTAAAATTAATTTTTTCTTTTGACTTATATTTTTATCAAATTTTTTAGCTAAATCAAACAGGGACTTATTATATATATTTTATTCAAGGTGTAAAGTTCGGGTATAAAAAATAGCGAGTTGTATAATTGTTATTCCTCGTCACCTAGGATCCCACGTGACTCAACCATTTGGCATTCGATGTAGAGTAAGGTCTACTAGAGTCCAGATAATTCGATTCGTTGAAGCCCATATGTTAAAAGACAAGTCTGAGGCCCAAACAAAGTTTCTTTGCCAAAGTAGCGATGTCCAAAAAAAGAAGAATACGAGGCTCCACCAAGGCTGTGACGATTCATGTTTGAAGATCTTAAATTTATGAAATCCTTTCAGGTCAGTACCTCGAGCATTAGTACGCGATAATCAGACGTAATCAGAAAATCTAGGATCTCATTGTACTCAATCCAATATCAAAAAGAGCTTCTTAACGTTAGTTGTTTGGTGAATGGAATGCTACACGCTTCCAAAAGTTGATTAGACAAAGTTAGCATTACGAAAAGCATGAAGCATGAATATCATAAAGCATGTTAGCAATTTTTCTACAAAATTTAAATAATTTACTTTGAATTTTCCATGAATCCCTATTAATTATTAAATAGATAAGACGTGACAGGATTTACTGCAATTTATTTTTGAATCTTTCTTCATTTTATGCATGAAGGTACATGATTAACCATACTGATTAAACATTGATAATTTTATTAACCAATTAATATTTTAAATTTAACAACAAAAACTTGGTAAATTATCGTTTATGAGCGAGAATTCGACGATATGAAATTCAAAGTGTATCGATTCTATTTCAATACCTAACTATCAATACTAACTGCAATATAATAAAACCCTAAAGTTAACAACTAACAAATGCAAATTATTTAGAATACCCGAAAATTTTAATCTACCTTCTAAAGCTCCAAAAATATACCTTTATGGTATTTAAATACCCGTGCATACCATCTTGTTAACTGAGTGTGACGAGGGTGTACAAGACAACGTGTTCATACAACATCTCAAATATGTCCTAAATTTATTGAGTCAAAACTCAAAAAAATAGAAAGGTGTCGACAAAAATGGAAAATGTGGTCATTTTTATCACAACTGATTGAAGAATTTATTAAGCAATAAAATCTATCAAATTCGAATAATTTTATTGATGGTCACTGAACTTTCAATTTTTTTTTCAGATTTGTCATTGAACTTCACAAATATTTCATTCGGACTTCACTTTGACATCCAATTTCTAGCTGGAAATTCTACATGTTCGCCTGCGAGTCATCAAACCATTAAAATTTTCAATTAAATTCTGCATCTTGGTGCATATATACGTAGACGGTCTAATAAATGGACGTAAAATTGAGTCAGTGGTTTGAATAGAACATTATGTAAAGCCAAAGATGAGTTAGAAACAAAATAAAGTCCAATGACCAAAACGACACTAAGTAAAAAAGTCCACTGGTCATTATTGGAGTTAATCAGTGAAATTTCAGTTTAGATTCAAAACTTTTACAAAAAATGCATCATTGGTCCTCAACTTATTCTGTACGAGTAATAAGTTGGTCTCTAAATTTAAAAAAGAAAAATAATTTGGTCCTCTACAAAAATATCTATTACGATATTTTTGGAGCTGAAGAACACTTCAAGAACTTTGATTTTATGGATGATTTGGTGTTAAAAATGGAATACGTATGTAATCTTATGCATTTTCTATCAAGGAAACACCCATTTATATATAGATTCCTACTTCACATGAATGAATGAACACAAAGATTATTGAAGAGTCCTCAAAAACCGCCAGAAACTAGATTTGTAAATACTCTAACGGCTACATGGGCAAGGCCTCGCAACTTTTCGCGCGACGATGCGAAAGGTGTTTGCTATAAAATGTGTATACCGCAAGTGCATGGATCGCATACAAGTAATAAAGGGACTACCGAGTTTGAATTATCGATCCCACAAAAAATGATTACTTAATTACACAATAATTGATTTAATTCTAACAGTAAAATACACAATAATGAGAGTTGATTTTGAAAATAACAAAAATAACTTAAAATCCAATAAAATTAACATAATAATCGAATCTAAAAATTAAGGAAAGTTTGAATGATAAAATGTTGGGATTCATGATTTCACTTAATCGTCATTTAATTAATTTTTCAAGAAGTAATTTAATAATTTATCCATTTTATATTTTAAACCCGATCTCCATATTTTAACTAATTGTATCTCTCAAGTGAAATTAGTCACAATCGATTGGTTGAATCTACTATTGTTTTTATGTCGATTAAAACCCAATGTATTGCATTAATTATTTGTGAAAATAACTCAATCGGTCAACTAGGGTTAGTATATCTTTATCTCCTTGAAGAACCTAAGACATTTACTACTTAGTCTAAAACGCACAATATTCTCTCAAAGATTGTACAAATCACTCGACTCAATTATTCAATGAAAAATAAAAGATAATCATTAAATACAATAGGAAATACACATTAAAATAAATAATTTAACATTAAAGATAGAATATTGAAATTGATCAAGTTAGGTTAAGTTTATATCAATCAATACAATATCAAAATTTTTGTCCAAAATTTTCATAAAACTATGCAAAAAGACTTTTACCTCTCGTATTTTAAATAAGTAAAATACAAATACAAAATTATAATTAAATATTTATCCCTCCTTTTAACGCATGCTAACAGTAATTTTAGACGAAATCATGATTAAGGGTAAGATTTGCTATTTAATAAAAGGCTAAAAAAAATTAGAATAATATTATTTAGCTTAACTGAAAGGGAAAAAAGAATGTTTACCTTCCTTGAAAACTACGAACGCAGTTTAGGACCACTTTGAAAATTCGTACATAAGAAATAAATGAATCTAAATAAATTTGATGTAAAGATTCGATGGTCAAAGTGTTGTTGGCCCTTGGATTGAAATAAGCAGATCAAAATAATTACTTCCGATGAATATTTGTCGAATGTTGAAGTGACATTACTTAATTAGAAAATTTAACAATAACAATCGCAAATTATTTCCAGGCAATAACATCAATTTCTTTCTACATTATTAATCTATCGTCTAAAGCTCCAAAACTTCAATGGTTTTTAAAGTGCTCACACTTTAATGGTGGCGTACGTGATGCGCAGCAACATATTTTAAAATATATTAAACCAAAGCCACAAAATATACTAAATAATTATTCGATTCAATTAATTAGTTATAAACGGGACGATCAAATTGAACAAATAAAGGTAATCTCGGTATTCTGATATTATGCATTTACCTCTTTTTCATTTATTTACTTCCAATTCTGATTGTGCCAAAACTTTTCATGTACCAAATATGTTATACATATCTAAAAGTGAGGATAATAATCAGTTGGAACATACTTCATCTTGTTAATTCTGTAGAAATAAGAAAAAATATTTAAGTATGCAACAAATCAATTTCCAGACATTAAATTTCATAATTCAAGTCAAGTTTCTATTTTAATTTTAAATAATATTATTATCAAATTAAAATATCTATCCACACCTATCCCACCCCACCGTCGGTATCCACCCCCCTCCAGCATTCACCTGCTGACATCCACCACGTTGGCGACTTCTTCAGTGACGAATGAACATCGTCGACGAACTGGTCATCTTCTTCATTCACGACTCGACAAGTATAATTTAAAATTGAAAAATAGCTCTCTGTATGAAATCTGGTTAATTAAATTTTTGACCCATTCGAATAACTAAGGTCGAAAAAATCAATGGCATGTGACCAGATTTTTTAGATCTGTGACATATGACCTGAGCCATTGGTTTGTAACCAAATCTTTTGAATCTATAACCTGTGACCTATGCACTTAACATGTGCTCTATGACATGATTCAATGGCTCGTGAAAATCTCTTAGGTCTGTGATCAAAATTCTTGAATATGTTATCTGTGACCTACGCACTTTGACATGTGCCATGTTACATGTGACCAGACCTATTCCAATGGCATGTAAACAAATCTCCTGGATCTATGACCACAACCTATGCATTTTGACATCTGACTCCTGCACTTTAATAGATCACATATTTAAGAGATTTGGTCACACCTACTAAATAATTATTCGATTCAATTAATTAGTTATATGATTTTATTGAATTATAATTTTCAATTGTATAGTATTTGTTATATACGAGTATATAATTTTATTGAATTATAATTTTCAATTGTATATGAATTGATTTAAATCTATTGAATAATTTGAAACGACAAACATCAAGCTATATTGTTTAAGAAAACGTATATTTAAATCTAAATTAATACTAATCTGTATGCCTTTTATGTCATAATAAATTGTTCACTTAATTAACTTACATATTTTGAATCAGAATTATGTGTACATTAAAGTCCAGAATTTCTATTTTTTTTTCCTTTTCTATGAAAATTCTATTTAAGTTAATTAGCTTTAATTTGGGGACTAAATAAGTCGATGGAGGCAAATGTTCGGGTTTAATTACTTTTATTAGCTTTAGTTGTCCCTAAATAGAGACCATAAAATTAATGTC
>CAIGRT010129841.1:0-45155 GCA_903798405.1 Fraxinus platypoda
AAATTCCGTTACATAATCCGTTAAAACAAGAAATTCCGTTAGTTTTTCCGTTAAAAACAATAAATTTAAAACAACAAATTCCGTTAGTTTTTCCGTTAAAAACAAGAAATTCCGTTACATAGCCACTTTTAATATATAATATATATATATATATATTTTTTTATTTTTATATATTTTTTAAGACAAGTTGCAACATTAAAGTTCTCAAACGAGTTTGTTTTCAATTATCAATGCAATAATACTGATAACAAAAGGGATAATCAAGTTAATTAATTATAAACTCTGAACTTTCCGTGATTGGTTAAGGTGAATCATTGCTGTCAGCTGTATCCTAATTATCCAGAATTTGCAGCAGAAAAACATTTGTTTACTGACTAATTGTACGGTTTTTATTATTAAATAAAATTTAGTTTTATTGGTCCTATAGACTCGCCTAGGTTTACATTCCTTTCCCCCACACCCCCCCAATCTTATATTTCAGTGAGAGAACATTGTCCAATGCATTGCAAACCCCTATGGTGCTGTCGTAGTTTGTCCTGTTTCACGTCCCATAAAATTATAATTCATTTTTTTCTTTCTACTTATCAATCATACATTTTTTAATAAAATAATATTACACGTAATTTCAAAGTTTTTAAAATAAAATAAAAATTATTCCAACCATTAAAATTTCAAATAATGGAGCCAAACTGGGTATGTGTACCGATAAATAAAGTGTAAGAAGGGTTCATCTGACGGTGCTTTTGAACATCTTTCATAATTTTTTTATAATAATTTATCTATTTAAAAAATTTTAGTTAGAAGAAACTGACATAATGTAACAATTCTCTACAAGTTTCAGAATCAAAAGCAGAATTCATAGATGCTGAGTACTCCATGATAATGTCCAGTTACTTCACTCCATGCAACAAGAAGTTAGCAAGACTTGCTTTTGCCGACTGCCTGCCAAGGCTATTCGGTAGGCACTGCTTCTAAATTAATATTCGGTAGGCTGAAACGGAAATTATAAACACCAAACAAGGCTTAAAGGTATATGTTTATGGAGCTGGACATGTACAATGACCTGGTGATGGAAATTGGAAACAACAAGAGATCCAATGAAATTGGAAATAGAGTGGGTAAGAGTTTCTGGTTGGTTTAAATTCAGAATTTGATCGAGCATGTGGCCAAGTACTAGGTAAAGATCAAATTCCCACTCTTGACGAAGCTTTCTCACATGTTCGTAGGGGGAAGAAAGTCGACAGGAATTAATGAGTGAAAATTCTGGAAAATCAGCAACCGGAAATTCGGCATATGCAGCAACCAAACCAGGTTCAAACGCTGCAGACGACAAGAAACCAGTCGATAAGGGCAAGTTGTGGTGTGACTATTGCAATAAACTGAGGCATGACAGGTCCATGTGTTGGGAATTGCATGGAAGGCGAACCTCAAAACAGAAAGGTTTGATCGGCCTGGCCTTGGGTGCTGGATCGAATGAACACACGTGACTCTCTTGTTTTTCACACATACGGAGAGAGAGATCGGATTGCTCACTAGAGGAATTGCTCAAACCCCAAATGGGCCAAGTTTTCTTGGCTCAGATTTTAATGCAAAGCATTTTCCCAAGTTGAATTCTGTTTCTTGCGTCAAAATGTCAAGAACCCACAAGCGTAAAACCCTTGTATCCTCAAATTGCAGTGTTTCGGCATCTAGGCCAGTCTCTCAACCAAGATTCATACAGCATAATTTTTTTTTTTTTTAAATTTGGCATTTTGGTTATACAGGTTTCTATCAATGAGGCACTTGAGCCAGCTGAACTCAATAATAGGAATTTGACAGTGGTGGATGTTGGTGGGGGGACAGGGTTTCCAACTTTAGGTATAGTGAAACATGTCGATGCTGAGAATGATACAATTCTTGATCAGTCTCCTCGTCAGCTAGCAAAGGCTAAGCAGAAGTAGCCCTTGAAGCAATGCAAGAAAATCGAGGGTGCTGCTGAGGACCTCCCTTTCGAAACTGATTATGCTGATAGATGTGTTATTTTGTTCATGTTTTACATCTGATTTATCTAATTTTGGACCGAGTGGAACTTAATTGGGTATACCAACGTGCCAACATCCCTAGTTGGTTTTGGCAGTCACCTTGCTTTTCTTGCTTCAGATCAATTTTCTTTATTGGCTTTTTTCTATTCAAACCTCGTGAAAACAACCACCTGGCATGTGTCTATCTATGTTGTTTATGAAAAGTCTGTAGAAATTGCTACCCTGCAGCAAGGTTATGCGCCGGAAGAAAAGTTACGAAGCAGTCATTATCCTCTCTTACCGCAATCAACTTGTCTTTGTTGCTGTTGCATGCATCTCATTTCTTTCCAATTCTATTTTGAATTAAAATCTCCTCACGCTTTCTTGAATAGAGATATCTAATATTCACCCAACGCTAAAGTGACACTTTTGACATGCTTGGTATGCTAGACTTAGAGAATACGAGACACTATTTAAGAAGAAAATTTATTTAAAATCTTTTGTATTGTATTCTGCAGTACTTTACTGCTGCACATGGTATGCTCTTTAAGCGTAGACGTTAAGTGTATCTAGTGGCAGTATACACTTCGTAGTGGTTGCTTCATACTCTAGAATGGGAAGATAATGATCCTTACCTGACTAAATTTTGATCCTTGTGGACCTTGATTCTCCCGAATACCCTTTTTGCTCTCATTTAACGTGTGAACTTCCTCATCACGCCTCCAATCCCTGCCCTTGAGCGTAAAATGTAGAAGGAAGGAGCACTTGCTAATTGTCTGCTTACTCTTGATGATCTTACTTAATTTAAGCTTAAGAAAATTTCAATTTTTTGAGCATGTAAGTGCTAAAAGAATCCTTATTATTAATTTTCCTTGTCCCAAGGCAGAGGATGTTTCAGAGCCTGTAAATCGCTTTGTGTTTCTTTCTCACTTCATCTTAGGTGCCGTGGCAGCTACTTAATACGTATTGGTTCCCATTTATATGTGGATCAAAGATCAAATTGTTCAAAAGGTCAGCCTATATAGGAGGGCACACGCAGTTCCACCATTCTTTCTGCACATCAGAGCTGCTTCCCTGTTCCTTATTTTCGACAAAACATTTTCATTGAAAGAATCTTGGACATGAAATCTGAGATCAATTGACATATGGCACGTCGTGTTGGTGTACTGTCGTACAGTACTTTTCGTGATACTTATACATGTAGTAAAGCATATGATATTAATACCTCGAAACATAAACAAACTAATAGAGATAAGGACTCACGATGAACAGAAACCACGACCCTGATCTCTACGATCGTGTCACATTTCTTTCAAATAAGCATGTAAATCCTTTTATCTAGGATAACCATGTTCCTTCAAAATGAATGGAAAATCCAAGAACTTGCAGCAAGAGAGCATAACTTTGACAGCTTTTTAACCCAAACAAAAACAGGGTGCAGGCAGAGATGGATTATAATGGATCCAGGCAGAGATAGTGTCAAAGCACACAAAAATCAGTAGCTTCAAATGTCAACACTTCCATCCGGAAGCCATAAAGTGCAATCAAAGTTTACAAGGATTTTGATGGGAAATATGTTCTAAGCTGAACATTCAGTTTGCAAATAAACACGAAAAATGGAATACGAGAAATTCAGAAAGAAATCAAGATTTTTTCAAGACAACACTAATTTGTTCCGTTCTCAGGACTCAAGTCTTCATAAGAGACTAAACCCCTTCGACCGCCAGGGGAGCTGGATCTGGAACTGCCTGGCGAAGCAGACACCTTTTTTCCTGGACGCTTATAAGGAGTTCCAGATGTGGACGAATCACGGCTCCTAGAGCGTGAAAGAGATCTACCTCTATTTTGAGGGATTTGGTCATTCACTTTTGGCCCAAGACGGGATTTTAGTCTATCACTAACTGCAGGGCGCCTATCTGTCGGGCTAGGACTTCGCACAGGGCTCCTGCTACGATGTGTTCTCCGGGCCCGGTAACGACCTGGGCTTCGGGAACGACTCCTACTAGGACTTCTTTTGCGTTCATATCTAAAACACAAAACATAAAACAATAACTCTTTTATGACTGCACGAAATTGAAGTAAAATTAGAAAAAAGATGGTGCCTGAAAGAATGTTTGATCATGATTAAAAAAGGTAGAAGATACTTTTTAAGTTACTTTTTTTTCAAATTATTTTTGAATAACTTATTTCTTTCTTTTAAGTAAAAAAAAAAGACTCTTAACTTAGTGTCAGAATAAGTAACTTATATTTAAATAAGCTATTTATTTTAAAACTTAGTTACTTGTAAGAAAACATTTTAAGCTCACCCAAACATAATCATAATCATAATCATAAACAACCAAATTGATGAGATCTGTGATTTAAATAAGCTATTTATTTTAAAACTTAGTTACTTGTAAGAAAACATTTTAAGCTCACCCAAACATAATCATAATCATAATCATAATCATAAACAACCAAATTGATGAGATCTGTACGGACTGTGCACTGAAGGTTCAAAATACACATGCATGCAGGGAAACAAACGTGCATTCTACCCTTCAGAATTTTGAATTCGCAAACAGACAAGCATGTACAGGAAAGAGACACATACACAGACATTAAGATATGAGTATGTGTACAGAGAGAGACAGAGAGAGAGAGACCTGGGTGGGCTCCTGTCTCTTCTTGGTGAGCTTCTGTATCGTCTTTGTGGTGAATGTTCGAACTTACTTCTGTAGCTTGAATACCTAAAAAGTCACAATTAGCAAACCATTCTTTATAGCATCCCCTCAATTCAGACATCATTTCTATTCAGTTACTGATCACAGTTGGTTTGTAGACAATGGTTTTAGCTCATGCTGAGCATCCTAATTCCAACAAAAACCCACCCTTTAGGCAACTGATTGATATAGATCAACATCAACCAACAAAAATCAAGAGGGAATCGACATTCTTAAGCCCAGACATCTATCTTTCTTAGGATTAGAACAGAGAGGAATAGAGAAAAAAAAAAAGGAAGTTAGGCAAGTTCACGTAATTTACCAAACAGTCAGATGATAGTGCGTTCTAAAGAAACAAAACAAAGAAGTAAATTTTACAGCGAAGAAGATTCAAACAGTCCAATCTTTGATCTATACTGACTCATGACAAAGAGAGAGACAAATGTCATTAGCAAAAATACTAAAAAAGGTTTCAAATATAAGTGTTATTGCCAGAAGTAAATATTAATGCCGAAAGGAACAAGAAAAAGTCAACATGAAATTCTAAAAATTCAGTCATTAATTTCAAATGATGGATGATTACACGAATGTGCAACACCATAAGTTGTGGCCGTGAGATGAAATATTCCAGGATGGCGGTAGCCAAAACAGAGAACAAAAGATGCAATTTTACACGGCTGTTTCGCTTATCTGATTTCCATTTTAAAAGTGGCAGATAGAAGAAGTGAGTCTGACATCTTCTAAATTTTCTCCAATTCTTAAAATCTGGCAGAGACGTTCTTAGCAAGAGCTGCTAAGTGAGGGCACATATTTAGCAAATGACCCATAACAAACCACCCTTTGGATCTGTCATCAAGAAAGTACCTGTCGTTCCTTTGAATATTTCTTCCACCATATGGATAAGATCTATCCACTGAATGTTCTGGAGATGGTGTGCGATAGCGCCTAACAAAGGCGTATCGTTCAGTAAAGCCTCGCCCTTTCCTAACACGCTTTGGAGTCCCATTTGGAGAGCGGCTTCTAGACAAAACCCGACCACGACTAGAAGTGGATGGTGGTGGAGCTTTATGGGTGGGACTCCTTGGAGGACTTTTACTGCTTAGCTGACCAGACGATCTAGGATTTTTACTGTTATTTTCAAGTCTGGAAACTATTCTCTCTGGGCTTCTGCTCGGAGTGCTCTGATGACTGGACATTGGCCTCCCTCTAGGACTTGGTGTCAGCCTCCTGTTACTCATAAATGTAATGCGATGTTACAGAGCAGCAAAAACATGGGTGATAAGATATTAGGAAGCATTAAATAAAGAAGCAAGAAGGGGATGGAAATGAAAATGATAAGTAAACCAACTACTGGAGCAGATGTAAGAGAAAAAAGTATTAAATAGTGAAGACCTGGATCTGTTAAAATAGTCAGATTGATTAACATGCTTTGCAGCTTCATTAGCCTTGAACTCTTTTTCATGACCATTATGCAGTGTATCATCATTCTTGGGAGAAAATTCACCCTCTTCATGAGATGAGCTGCCAACTGTCTGCTTCAGTTCATCGTCCTTCCTCTGCTCTGCGACGGCTTGTCCCAACAGAGGGGTCGGTGATTTCTTCTCCAATCCTGTAAATTTCCAGTTATGAGATAGTAAGGCTAAAAATTAAATATTTGGTCATTTCTTGAAATTTATTTAAGTCAGGAAAGTAACAATGATGATAATGGAGATCATTCAATAGAGTTTAGAAAGATAAGATACCTAGACTTTGTGCTGGCTTCTTCATTTCTTGGCCCAATATGTTACTTTTACGTGCAAATTTGCCCCTAGTGGCATTTTCATCGTCAGAGCTGCTGCTGCTCCCGCTCTCAGTATCACTGGAACTTCCCGAGTTTCTGAGTAAAAAAATTGTGAAATAGAGACAAATTGAGAACTTAGTTTTGATAAACGGATTGTTTAACAACACTTCTTCTGTGACACAGTTGTGGTTCCCTCATCAATGATGTCCACAGATCACCCAAACCATTGATTTGAAAATATTCTAGACTTCAAAAACGATTTCTCATCTGTTATTTATTGAAAGATTGTTTACAATAGATTGCATGCCTTTTGTCTTACGAACGGTGGGTGAAAACATAATGTCATAATCCAAGACATGGACGACATTTGTGAGATACATGCGTCCATCAGTATGACCACAAAAAAAAGACTTAAACTGGGACCACTTGAACATAGTACTTCGTCAGAAATGGAAAAAGACACAAGATAAAAACCTTTTGAACTTCTGCCTTGATTTTTTATCACGTTTAACTTTCCTCCTCTCCTTTCGTCCAACCTTTTTCTTCCCACGTTGATGTCTACCTCTCTTGGTCAACTTCCTTTTCTTCCTCCCTCTTCCATAACTCGAAGAACTTGAAGAATGAGAGTCTGATTCAGAATTTGAATCAGAGTCCGAAACAGAATCTGTCTCAGATGAAGCAGAATCAGAATCTGTATCAGAGCTGTATGAATCAGATGAAGAGTATCTCTTTCTTCTCTTTCTCCTCCTATCCTTACGAGATGCTTGTCGTTTCCCTTTTGCTTCACTGTCAGAACTATTATCGGATGAAAGAGCTCTTGTTGGTTTTTTCTTTTTTCCTGTAGGCATCATGAGCAGAAATATCAAAAAGAAAGGAAAGGTGTCACAGCAGTCATAAGACAACACTTGCCATCTCAGAGTCACAATACTACCTTTCCTTGCTCCAACCGAATCATTTATTTTACTCTCAGGTGTCTCACCACAGTCCACAATTTTCACCAACCCCGATGGTTTACCATCAGCTGTTCCCACTTGTTCAATTTTCTTAACAACGTCCATTCCCTTCACAACCTTTCCAAAAACAACATGTTTTCTGACACAGAAGGAAATATCAGAAATTCAGTTACAAACAGTACCCAAGTTTGGTTGTCCAAGACCCCAAAAAAGAATAAATGTTGGGGACTTGAGGACATTATGATACAGGTAAATAAGAACAAAATCAAATACCCATCAAGATGTGGTTGGCGTTTAAAAGTTAAGAAGAACTGGGAACCATTTGTGTTTGGACCACCATTTGCCATAGAGAGAAAACCGGGCCCACTATGATCCAGCTTAAAGTTTTCATCTGCGAAATCAAAAGGAAAAATTTGAAGCGGTCTTAAAAGTGAGCCACCACTACAGGAAAAATAAGCACAAACATACAAAAAAACCTACCAGCAAATTTCCCTCCATAGATGCTTTCTCCACCAGTGCCTGCAAACCATTAAAAGGTTGTGCCTTACAAGTCTGGGCATGACGTCTGAAGTCATATCGAGCATCTGCGTCAATTGAAAGTACAAGATCCAGAAGAGAAAAAAGCATACCATTTCCTTTTGAAAAGTCACCACCCTGCACGAAAAAGGAACTACATGAGGCAAAAGTTTTCCAAAATAGAGTTTGTGTGTGCGTGTGCGTGAGAGTGCGCATGTCTATGTCCTTATATGGCTGGTTGAAGTATTGAGAAAAACTAAATAAATGCATCCATGAGCACTCTCCCACGCATTCTTGTACGAGAAAAAAAAGAGACAAAGATATCTATTTCTTCCATTGCCAACAAATCTAGTCGTCTTATGCCAAGGAAATATTGAAAGTTGATTCCTCAAACAATTGTCATCAATGAACAATAATCCAGAACTCGCTATTTCAACAAAGATATAATCAGGACGTAAAGACTACAAAAAACTGGGTACAAGTACAAGATTCAAATACAAGCATCTCAATATCATGGACACACTTCCAGGACATAGACACAGGAACAACAGGCATGAGGAAAAAGAACGTGAAAGAAAGCGGAAGACCAAATATGTAATTTTCCAAAAAGTGACACAGATTATGTTAGGAGCATGTTGATTATAAACATTATATGCTATAATGTACAAGTCTTAAAACCTGTTTGTACCTTGATAAACAGGCAAGAAAGATGCATTGATATTGATATATATTAAAACAAATAAAAAATTCATTACGTCACTGGTCATTGAAGAAGGCAAAAAGAATAGTTAATACAATTTAATCGACCACGTTAACGAGCATGCATCGATAGAGATTTCCAGTGGTATTGTAAGCCTTCCATTATCATTCTCCTTACAATTCTTTTTATTCCCTACACTGAATAGATATTTTTCCTCTTTATATTCTCCTATTGTGCAATTTTTTCATATCATATTCCAACCCATTTTTCATTAAAATGTAACATGTTTGATGTCAATAGCATTCTTGAAGTGTGTTGCAACATGTCCTTAGTTAATCGCTGTATCCAAAATGGAACCCACAATTACTGCAGACAAAACAAATCCTTTTTCATTCACTTTGTAATAATGCCCAACCTCGAGTCGAATTAATTGTCATTGAATGCACATTCATGCTTCCAAAACTAAAAATAGAACAGCAATATTTTCAGAGGCCAGAGCGTGACCATCTTCAACTTGCGATGAACATGGACCATCCAGTCCGGATGTCCATGGTTTCTAGTCTACAATGTGCCAAAATGAATTTTTGAAGGCCACAGTTCCTGAACTCACTCTCAGTGACCAAGTATGCTGAAGAGAGAACATGTGTGTACATCTTAAAACAACATGAACCTTTCCCTTCTCCACGCTTAATGTCTACATCTCATCATCCCTTTTTCAACCAACGTAACAACCTCAAAGCAGGCTTGAACCCTTCCACTCATGGTCTCATGCGTAATTAAACACACTTTCTCTGCCTCTCTCGAACCCTCGATTGAAATCCGAGAATTACCACCCTTTTTCCTACAAACAACAGTAGGTAGCCCCATCTGTATGAAATTGTCCCCTATTACAGTAGGAGAAACCTATTCAAACCTTGCTGATTTACCACCAATGGCAAGACTTCTTCTCATCACATTAGCAATGAATTATCACTTCTCTGTATAGAAACCACCTTCACTTCTCATTCCATCTAAGATTTAAACTATCAAGACCTTCCCCAAGTGCCTACTCACCTATTTAAATGACTTCAAAGAGCAACCTCCAACTACTGTCACTGCAGCATATTGCTATCCTTCACAAACCCAGAAAATACTGTTGTCTACTTGAGAAAATTTTCAAAAGTTCTGCTTATGGAAACCAATTTGCTTCTACTTCCTTAAGGGTTCAGCCAAGAAGATATAGGACATATGCACAGATTGTGGCATCCTCAATTAAAATGAGAATCATACAGATGTTGTGGGAACTGAAAAGCAAGCAACCAGAAACCAATTGGAGTTGACTAATTGTAGAAGACAGACAACAAACAGCAACAGACATATGCATGAACAGTTACTGGAGAATTACAGGAAGCTCCACCCAGTACGTTTTCTTTCATAATTAATGTTCTATAAAAGCATAAACAACATACTTGTGCCATAAATCCTTGAATTATGCGATGAAAAATGGACCCCTTGTAGTGTAGAGGTTTCCCTGTCGAGTCTCCAACGCCCTTCTCACCTACAGAAGAAAGTGCAAGACCATTTAAACCACTGTCTGGAAGAATGGTTTCTAAGCATTATATTTAAGAATACATAAACAAGAGTTTTTAAGAAAAAAATATATAAACAAGGGCAAAAAGAGTAAAACAAGAACAGTGGTCAAAAAACATGTCTACATCCATGGGGACACAAAAGAAAGCATATACATCGATATAACCTATGATACTCGGACTCGGGAATTGATATCGAATACATGTACGTATCTAAGTGTTGGATATTTTATTTTTTTAAATGTAGGATACATGGGTACATGGCTAAAAAGAGTCCAAATTTCGGACACAGGTACGTTGTTACGTCTTTCAAACTTCAATTTTTTAACTAATCCAAAATGTCATTTTCAATATACCAAAATCAACTATTCACAAAGAAGGAAATGGGTATTAACTAAGGGATTAAGGCTAATAAAATAGAATTTTGGGGTTCAATTTTCAATTATGAGAATTACTAAATGTTANAAATAGAAAATGAGGAATTTGATTGCAATTTGGACTTAGTGGAACACTAACTAGTACTATATGGAACCCATTTTCATTTTATACAAACAAAACCATAAACCACTGATACGAGAGAGAAAGAAGGAAAAAAGAAGAAAATGGAAAGAAAAAAGAAAGAAAAAGAAAAAGAAAAAGAAGGGAAACCCTAGCACCGTCTCCTTTATCCACACTCTCAACTGCGATGCTAGGTTTATAGAGAGTAAAAAGGGGAAATAAGAATAGGGAAAGAAAAGGAAAAAAAAAAAGAAAAAGAAGAAGAAGAAATAAAAACAATGAAGTGTCCGGTTGAAACTTGGAGGATCCGACACATATTCCATACCCATACCCATATCGTGTCCGACACAGGTACTCGACTATTTGGAAGAGTCCGAACATCAAAGGATATAACCACTTGTATTCAAATAAAATTCATATCACACACTTCAACCATGAACCTATATAGGGAAACTTAATTAATCCTTTTATTAGCAGTAATTATGAAGAAGTCTAGCCACAGGTTAATAAGGGTATATCAATCTCACGTAATCACTCCTTTACAAAATGAATATTTTGCTCTGACTTCATACGAGTATTAAGGTAAATTTTGAAGTATGTTATTTTATCAGACAAGTAGAGTAGATAAATCAGACCTGAATGGAAGTTTTTATTATTTAAAGGAAGGCATGTTATTTTAAAATGGTCCAAAAGGGAAAGAAAAACTAAAGTTCATAATAGAGGGAACGGTGATGGGAAATCCTAATAGAGATATTATATGGAAGACTTTCCAATTTAAATACTTATTTTAGGAAACGTAATTAAGGTTTTATTTTATATTATTTCTTTAATTGTTTTCCTACTTAAATTAGGTGACTTGAAAGTTGAAACCTTTATAAAGAGGGCTTATGCATTATAATGGTTGGACTTGATGATTGAATAAACTCATATTTTCCCCTCTAAATTCTCTATATTCTTTTCATCTTCTTCTCTTTCTCCTCTCCTATTCCCTTCTTCCCCTCTTTCCCTTTCTTCTACAAATCTCATTCTTTGTTCGTCACATCCTGCGTCAAGCAGTTAACACTTCCCCAGTCACTCTAAAGCCTCTATGGCAGATCCGGGTATGATTCCTAACTCATGCATAACATGTGCTCTTTACAAACTAGATTCAATCTACTTAAACTTCATTGTTCTTAATATGATAGAACACACAACTTATGAAAATGTAAATTGATATAAAAATATGTTCATGTTACGGAAAAAATAACAACTTTTACATTCCACTAAATTTAAGGTCTCTTTAAACTATAAATACAAGTGTAAGTTCTAATTCTCATGCCTAGTCCCTGTACCAAAAATGTTTAACTGTCTTCTGACACGGAAACATTATACATGAAAAAAAATGATAAAGAGTAAATTATTTACAACAAAAATAAAAACTAACCCACCACCATTTCTTCCTTCCCACCCCATTATGAAATTTTCATGTGACATTTAATAACTGCATTAAACATATAAATTGAGCGATCACAAGGATCCAACTTATCCCTTCACTATAAACTACTCATGCATGTCAAAAAACTGATATATAGAAGCGTCAAAAATCATTTTATTGGATAAGTACGCTTGCATTAATTACCTAAAATAGAAAGGAATGAAAAGGAAGTGAACATATTAGGTACACGAAGTCATAAAATTGTAGCAAAAATGATCAAATTTAGACTTTTGTACCTGTGCAGAGTGCCCTAAAATTCTCAGCTGTTCTGGGGACAGCATCAGCAAACAGCTGCATTTTCACAAAAAAGATAGAAGCAAAAGCATCAAACAAGTACATAAATGAATAATTCTTGCACTGATAGCATCTCAAAATACTGAGGCTTTTAAGATATGGGTATCACCTCAATGACAATTCTTTCCACAGGATCCCCATCAATGGATACGTCCAAGAAGACCAATGGGTTCTTATTCTTATTCATATTTTCTACGGGATTGCTGCAGGTGTTAAAAATTACCAGTCTTGTTAAATGAATTGTTGAAATAGCAGATCAAGAAATCTTATGTTCTTACTCAATTTGGTCAACAAGATCATATGCATCTAAAAGCATATATTTCAATTTTCAATATTTTAGCTTTGACTAGAATCGTAGATTTTTATCTTTTATTAAATAAAAAAAAGAAAAAAGGTACCCCATATGTTTGAACACTAGCTTGAGGTTGTGGGCTGGATAAGGAAATGCAGTTAAGCCCTTGTTTGTCTTCCATTAAAATGAGTTTTTTTGAGGAAAATGAGTTTTAGAATAATGATTTTTCGGAGAATGTGTGGTTAAAAAGTAAGAAAAATTTTGGGTTTACGTGTGTGAATGCGTGGTTGAAAATGAGTTTGAAGAAAAAAGAATTTCGATTTAATGAAAGACAAACAGGGGCTAAATAAATATACTTTAAAAAAAGAAAATACCTATTGACTGCAGAAAACAGAAATTTCAAGCTTTGCTTCAATTCACCAAGGATCAATGTGAAAGGCTATACATCATCATGAGATGACTAGGTAAAGCAACGGGATTAGAGATTGGTGGGAGCTTTAAAAAATTTAAAACGTTAGGTTTTCAAAACTTTTATCAGCTATCGAATAGTACCCCTCAATAATGCTAATGCCCACAACATCCAATGAGGTCCTAATTTGAACACGACACAATCTTCCAGTTTAAAACAGGATGTCCAGATCAATAGCATTTCAAAGCTGAGACATAGTCACTAATCTATTAAATAAGAAACGCAATTCAAGAATCAAGATATAAGTTAATGCTTTCAAATCAGTACTCAAGAGATCCTGATGGTTCTTGTTCTCATATTTCAGCCTTTCCAACCTAATTAGCACATTCCCCAGTCCATATGCTACCATCTCTGACAATTATGTAGAAATATAATGCCAAACTAATAAAATGTGTAATCACTATTGACAGTAGGAAATTCATTAAGCATCAATTACCCTAATAAACTGTTCAAGCTCTCGAGCAAAGGATAGCGCAATGACTCCGAGTTAGTTTACAACCCCTTTCCTGCAATACCAACCTGCAGCACTATGCAAGGCGGTGTGTGTAAGCAACATAAGCCTCTCACTCGACTAAAAATCAACCAGTTCTTAACTAAATTTATTCAATCCCTTGTGCTAATCAGTAAACATTCAACAGTCAAGACACTGGACTTTTTCCCACTCCCGTAGAAAAACCAAGGAACAGTATAGTTCGAGGGAATCATTCTTTGATCAGTTAAAGCTGAGAAGAGCCCCCTTGTGGAAGAAACAAGAACTAAAACTCTGAAGGTTGCAATGCTAAACCATCAGAAGAACAAGACATGCCAATACAAGCCCGTAATAAACTCAAATACACTAATGTCTTTCCAATTCGCAATTTTAAACAGTAGCAATAAAAGTTCGAATAATTTCACACAAAGAAAGAAAACAAATAGGTTATAAAAAAAATTAAGTCCAAGATTGAAGTGTCTAAAATCTACTCCAATTTTGACAACGGAGAATTAAAAATGCCGCCAAGATTTAATTTCAATAGACACGTATACAGAAGGGTATGCAGCAGATGAAGCCCAAATCCTAATTCGCCATTAAACATTCAAGAAAAAAGGCGAAGTAAATTGCTTTTATACCACCACCTATATGCAAAATAGATAGCAAATTTTACAATACCCTAAACCCTGACACGGGAAGGAGCCTCATAAAAAAGCCCAACGCATATACCTTGATATGAAGATTGAAGATAACTCACTGTCACGAATTGCGACTCAGAGCGAGTTGCTACTGATTTGCAAAGAGAGATTTGAAACGTCGGCCGCTTCTCGAATGTGTTAATAAAACTAGAGTGAGAGAGCAGAATCTTTCTATGAGAATTTTTTTTCAGTTTTCATCGTTGGTCCTTAATCTATTATTCTAATAACAGGTTAGCACTTTATGTTTAAAAGAAAATGATTTAACCTTCTAGAGATTTTTATTCAAATGTGAATATTATTACTTAAAATTATTGACTAATTTTTTCTAAAAATAACTCTTAAACGCAATCCATCGTATCGATCACAAACGCAGTCCAAATTACCCATACAAAGTTTATTTATAGCAGTTAAATTGGCACCATAAAGGTGTGTTTGATTGCATTTATTTTATATGAAAAATATCAATTTTTCACCCAATTTTCTACTTTGGAGTGTTTGATTGCTATTTTTTTCCATTGAAAATATTTTTCAACTTTTGAAAATACGCCTAATTTTCAGGAAAATATTTTCTTTGGGAGAGGAAATTTTTGTTTTCCTCAAAATAAGGAAAACATTTTCTTTTTTTACAAGATATTTTTCATGCCAAACAAACACGCTCTAATTTTCATTTATTACACCACAATTTAATTGCATTTAAATTCTTTAATCTTTGTTCGTTGTAGCAATTATTTTCTTAATTTTTTTCTTCGAATTCTTATCGTCGATCTTCTATCAATTAGTACATCTCATTCCTTTATGAGATTTATATCAAAATATTTTGTTTTCGTGCTTTGAAATGAGAGAAACATATTTTTCATACTTTTTTATTTGTTTGTTTTCAAAATATGATGGAAAACTAAGTTATTATACACTATACTATGTCAACAAAATTTTTGGACATAAACGGTTATCAAATACAAAATGTGTTAATTAATGGAAAATTTGAGGATAAGAATTTCATGAAAAATTGTTATGGATATAAATGCTATAATGAGTAAAGATCGAAAACTTTAAGTGTAATTAAAATGTAATGCAAGACATAAAAATTATTGTGTGAATATAATCACCATTTATTTATTGGTACTCTAGAACCGTGTTTTAATTTTTATTATTACTTTAATTTATTCTTTTTACCTCAAATTTATTTTTAACCGCAAGTAAAATCGCTATTCACAAAATTACTCTTCCTACAATAACATCAAGAGGGGGCTTAATTATGTTCTTATGCCCTATTCGATTGGCGGTTTTGTAGTGTTCGGATTATGCTCTCTACTGACGAGATCTCTGATCACGTCAATAATTGTATTCTCGCCGCTATTCGATGCATTACGTGCTTATAATTATTGTTTCAATTGGAAAATTTTGGGTTTAATTTATATTTTGACGTTGGACTAATGAATTAATTAGAGTTGTCATTATAGATTTGAATAGCCTTTTTAAACTTTTTAATTTTGGTGTTTTATGGATTTGAGATAGGGATGTTTAGAGTCCATGAGTTCACTACACATCGTTGCTATTCAATTAGAGCGATTCATGCCGCTCAATTGTATTATGTTTTTTGATCCATCTTGCTGCTTGAATATTAGGGTGCTTTTGATGTGTTGTTTCAAACTGTTTTTGGTTTTTAGTCTTTCAAAAACTTGAAAACGTATTTAGTTTGATATTTTTGAAAATAATGTAAAATTTATAACATAAGACTCAAAACGCATTTTTGGCATTGTGAGTGTTTTCAGTGAAAATTTTGAACACACTCAAAACATAGAAAACAAGCACTTAAATAAAATAAAAATTACAAAATTACAAATTTTTAAAAAATAAAAGTATAGAATTCTAAAAAAAAAATTGAAAAAAAAAATTCTACAAAAATAAAAAATTTAAAAAATAAAAATTCTGAAAAAATAAATTTATAAAATTTTCTAGAAAAATTAAAATAGTTCAAGCTATTAATAATTATTTACATAAAATTTTCTAAAAAATATTTAAATTGGCACAGATAAAATTATTCTCAATCTATGTATCTATGTAAAAAAATTATTTTCGATATTTTCAACTCACTTTATTATTTTATTTTTATTTTACTTTTGTAGAGAAAAATATATTGTAAGATTCACAAACTTTAAAATGTGTATATCACTTTATATAGATTTGTTGTATTTTTATTGAATAATCAAATTTCTTGAAATAAAATGTTATAAAACAATTTTTAAAAATTTCAAACCAAATGCATTTTCTAATTTTCTGTTTTAAGAAATAATTTTCAAAATGACAAATCAAACGCATTTTTAACAATCTTAAAGTAGACTATCAAAACTTTAAATTAAAAATGAACTCAAAACTGAAATACAAATCAAAAGAATCCTTAGTTTTTAATGAACATTGTTTAACGGCGAGAGATAATTTCATATTTCTACACCTATTTCTACTGCTTAGTCGTAGAAAATTGTTATATCTATAGTTTGGTTCAATAAAAGGGTAAAAATTTAAGATTTAGGTAGAAAATTGGTGTATTTATCTTTTATTTATTTTATAAAATTATTTGAAAGGAAAAAAATAACAACTAAAATAGTTTATTTGTAATAAAATACTGCACGGGTCTAAGACATTGGACTGCGCTTGGACTCACTTGGCTAGACAATAAATGATCCATATCCTGCAAGTAAATTGATAAAATTAGGCCTCAAAACATTAAAATTATAATTCATTTTTCTCTCCTTTTATCAATCATATATTTTTCAATAAAATGATATTACACGTAATTCCAAAAAAAAAAATTCTTTTTCAATCACATGTTTTTCAAAAATAATAATAATAATATTCCAATTATTAAAATTTCAAATGATGGGGGCCAAATATGAGCAAAATATTTTAGGGTGATACACACCTTCACCCTTAAAATAATTTCGTCCTTGACATTACCTTAGATAAGTGAAGAGTTGTGAATACCTGACTTTCATATCTTCTCTCTCAGTTAGATTCTTCCACTCCTTTCAAAACATGGGCTTTCCTTTCAAGAATAACTTTAGGGGCTTCTTCAGACACCCAACGATTGATAGTTTACCTCATGCTTCGAATTGTACACATACTTTCCGAGCATTGAAATATGAAATACATTGTGCACTACTACCAGATCAAATGACAATGTCAAACAATATGCCACATTCCTAATTCTCTCTATGACGCAACTTTGAGAAACACTGTCACCAACCTCAAATGTCACTAATTTCATTCAAAATTTATGTCTATGTTGAGCTAACTTTACTTTGTTTCTAATTTATCCACTGCTTGTACCGTTCGCTCGATAATGTGAACCTAAACCATGTTTTCACCACCTTCATCACAGTGAATTGGGATCTACACGTACTACTATAGAGAACATTATAAATGACATGCCAATAACAATCTAGAGGCTATTATTGTATGCAAACTTCATTAAAGATAGGTGTGATTTCCAACTACCTCGATTCCTCTCAAATTCATATTACACGCCCAGAGCATGTCCCCTAGGACTTAAATAGCATCACTTGCAATTTTTACGAACTTTCAGCCCTATTTGTATTCCTCTTTAGGTACAAAAACAGTTGCTGGTCTTTTACTAATCCATATGTAAAAAGAAGTGAAAATCCAAACTTTACCAGAGTAATAATAATAAATAAATAAAAAAGGAAAAGGGGGGAAATAGAGCCCCCCTTTAATCTTTGTATATATACCAAACTAAAAAGAATTGTACATTTCACAACCAAAAAATGGAGCAGCAAAATGTCCATTGCTGCAATGAAGCTAAACCAAAAAGGCCCACTAAATACGTCTCATCCATTCTTAAAAGTCAGTTTGGATAAATTTTGAGCCAAGGATCCATTTCTGCAAACATTTCTATACACTGTCCCATACCTTTCACTATATACAACATACGTCTCCCACCCGAAGTCAAATCTTCTCTGCTAATCGCGAAAAAGGAGAACACTTTGCAGCAAACAATATTCCACGTCTCCCTCTCGAAGCTGTAAGGCAAGCTTGCGATGAGGGGAGGTCTTGTGCTTCATGGGTTTATAGCATGGAGTCATGCACTTCTTCGAAGAATGCAAGAACTCAATCCAAATACCTCCCAAAAAAAAAAAGTCAACACCCTTTATCCTATTGATCATCCCTGATTCATTGAAGATCTCAAGCTTTCATCAGGTAATGTCCATGAAATCAGATGGCCATCAGAATCCCCGCTCAACAACTGCTTGAGGTCACCAGAGAGGTGGAGGGCAGCAACGGGAGACTTGTGAGATTTTAAAACCTTATGCAGGACCAACCTGTACTCGGGAACTTTACCTGCAAGCACTAGCTCTCCTGTCAAATTTCCAGTCTGTTTGATTTGGGCAGAATCCTCGCTCGAACGATGAACCATTTTCCAGACCTTGATGGCCCCACTCTGGTGACCCGAGACATACCAGTTAGTTTCCAACCAATCGGAGAATGTAGAACCAGTTAGTGAGAGAATGAAGTCGGATGGAAGTTGTGATGTATTGACCACTGCAAGACAGTCCCCGTTAATGCTCCAAACAGCAAGCATCACACCAGCTGCAGTCACAATCTCCCCAGTCAAGTCATTCACATATATAGCAGAAACAGGTGAAGGGAACTCAGGAAGTTGCCTAATGAAAGCCAAGGAGCTAAGATCCCATATGATAACAGTACAATCATCGGATCCACTGACAACCATCATGTAAGGCTGGCTAACATGAAGGCACGTAATTTTACCCGAATGGGCACAAAGAGCCTTCTCTAACTGCAGGTGCCGAAGAACACGTGGTCCGTCTTTGCCAATTCTCCAAACACAAACCAAACCATCGTCCGCCCCTGTAACTAAAACCTGACCATCATGGCTTGAACTGGCACACTGGATTTGGTTGCCTCCATGAAGATTCTCATGAGTAGAAAGAAGCCTATCTTGATCATAACTCACAAATCTCAAGCTACGATCAGGAAAACCCCAAGCAACATATTTTGTAAAAGTTCTGGGTTTCAGCAAGTTATTTGTACCCGCCGTTAAAATCTTGTCTCCAACAGTCACAATTTGAGAAATAGAAGATGAGCTCTTACGAATCTCTTGAGGAACTAGAAACAGTGAGTGCTTGAGCGGATGGGGAGGAAACTTTCTGTCAGTTCGTCTTTTCACGTGGGGCTTCAAGAACAATTGTTTTGGCGTTTGTCCAAAGTGATTAATTTGTGCCAGAATAGAGGCTTTCATTGCAGGATCTGTGACCGAGTCTATATCGACACTGCCTTCATATGTATAGTGGTAGAAGACATTCACAGCTTCTTCAGCAGCCTGATAACAACACAAGAATGGTCGAGATCAAAATTCGAAAGAAAATAGGAAAATCCAGGAATGAGAAAATGAACCCAAGGGGATAAGCACAGCATAAAATAAAGTTGCCCGTGGATTTAGCATGAGTTCACACTTACATGCCTCCCAAGAAATTCACAGAATCAAAAAAGATCCTGGTTCAGATAAATGTGAAGTGGATAGTGAAATAAGGCAGCAATTATTGGGTAAAATGGCTTATATCAAAGGAAACTATATAAAACATTGGACTCCAAATTTTAGATTTCAACATCTTTTCTTTCTTATATCCTTATGACAAATAGGGAAAAAAAAAAGTTATTGCCATTAAGAGGGCGAACTGAGGAAATGGAAACAAAATACTGCCACTAAGACAATTTTGGAACATAGGAACAGAAAAATAGATTATTGAGTTTAACAAATTTTGGTAAAATGATGCTCCAACCACGTCTAGATGATAAGATGCCAAGTTGTGGAGGCAGAAAGACAGGGACACCCACCTTCCCTCTCTGTTTATATCCAAAGATGAGGTCTATCCAGTGATGCAGATTCTCCGAAACATAATCAGATTCCAGTGCTTCCCTGTGCTTCCTGATGAATTCTCTAGCACTGCCCTTTGCCCATGGAGGTAACAACACGTCACCAACCTAGCAGAAAATGACAAGTTATTAGGACGCCTAGACCAAAGACCAAAGACCAAAATGAAATGAGAAGGGGAAGAATTGAACAGAGACAGAACCAACTCGAGCACTAAAATTTCAAAAAACTATACAAACCTTCTCTCCTGATTGTTTCTCACCCAAGTCAAGATTGAACCTGTTTTCCAGGAATTCAGGCAAATAGAAGAATTCTGGAATTAATTCCTTTACATCTGATGTATTGCCTTTCCCAGCAGCACTCAACCAAGTATCTCCTACACTGTTGAAAAGACGATCAGCGTGGTCAAATTGTCCCCCCTGCAGTTTCTGATTCTCAACGCTGAATGGCGGCAGGCGTAAAAGGTAGAAGAGAACGATTCCAGCACTGGAATAATGAGAACCATAATGAAATTTGGGAACCTCCGGATCATCCCAGCTCTCATATCTGACGTAATGAAATAACAAAAACATATCAAGAGTATATAAAATCAGATAAAAGAGTTTCATATCCAAGAAAGAAAATAAAGTAAAAATATAAAAGAACAAGCTCGACAGAACTAGTAGTAAATGAGTTGATAGAAGTATCAACCTCTTCTTGAACTCCTCTTCTCCATCGAATGTTTGACAACCCATTGGTTTACCAAGGTTACGGAATGTTTTAGGATCTGAAAAATCCAGATTTTTACTCTCATAATCTGCCAAAACCCAGGGGAACACTGGATACTGGGTGAGATCACTGTACCCACGACCTGCCAGCGTGTTGAGATGCATGAGGTACTGAAAATTGCTAATTTCTCCATTTTGCCACCTCTTGGAAAAGGATTTTGCCATAACCTTAAAAAGACGGCTGCCCTCATTGATTTCCTGTTTTGTTGACCCAGATATCGTTGTGTCTAATCTGTTGCATATATAAATGTATTGTCAAGCTCAAAATTTTCCCAGTTAAAAAAAAGGCACAAAAAATTATGGGCAAGATAATAAGTGCTAAAGCATGACAAATGACATGTTTACATCAGATATAGAAGCAAGTCAAGAAAATACAAGTACTAGAATGCCCGAAGACTAGGAAATCAAACTTATTGAGATTAAGAATGCTCATTCATCCCGTGACCCGTCTAACACATCATATTACCTATAAAAATGCACAACCAAACCACGTTCTAAAGTTTGACAATGTCCAAAACCAGAACAAAAGTTTCAGAGTATGCTGCTATGATGATACCAATTTTAAAATTATAGCTTATAAGAACTAAAAATGAATATCAAACATTTTAAAAGCTTAGAATGTTAACAAACAGAAATTACTATAACATCATGATACATTTCCTAATCCTGCATAGCTCATTTTGATATGTCTCACTCAATATACAAGTAAAAGATTCAGGAAAGGAAGTGTAAATTAATCTCTAAGGACCTAGCTATAGATCTACAGAGCCAAGGCAGCTCCTGTAAAAGCCATGCTCTTAATCATGAACAGTGATAAGAGGTGAAGAAAGGAACTCAAATCTGCCTGTATAGGCAGTTGTGTTCTGAAAGGCACTGTCATTTATTTGTTCATTCCTTGTTATAGATCAAATAAATCTTAATTTGAACCATCCGTACTTGGCGAACTGAATCATCTTTATGGATGAATCTCATGGATCGACCATGAAGAGTTTATAGAGTTCTAGAACTGATTACACCAATGTTACTAAGACAAGGATCAGATAAAAAATAATTAATTTAAAGCATCGAATTTCTTCTATGAGCTTCAACCCCAGGGTGATGCTTACTAAAGCTTTGGTTAATCCCCAAGTTCAAGTTTCCAGCTTTCATTTATGCTTGTGAGGTTTCGTTAGCAAGGACAAAAGTGATAACGGTCCCAATCCTACTGGTTCCAGCGAGAGTAAGAAAGAAAGTGCAAAGACGTGGTGCACTGCATTTGATTTCGGGGGGAGATAAATTCATCTGAATTTTCTGTTAAATTACATGGATGACTCTCATAAACTCTCGTGATTATGTTACCGGAAGTGAATTGAAAATATAAAAACTGTTAACTGGAAGCATGGATAGAATATATAATTTGTGACCATGTAGCACCGAAAGCAAAAGAAAAGAATATAGGTCAATGTTCCGCTCAATGAACTGGGGCAGTTGAATAAAATAAATCAACAAATATAGTGCCCTTGCTGATTTCAGATTCAACAAAATAAATCATAACATATGCTGTCATATTAATGCAGTGTTCCATGCAAAAGGAGAGAATTAATAAATATAAGCAAAGAGCAGCATTTGCCTATAATTCAGTACTATGCACTATTCACCATAAAATAATGTAGCATAACATGTACATGGTATAAACGTTAGATATATTTAGGTTCACCACTGGCACACATAATATAAATGTCATAACGGGCTATAGACCAGAAACAAAGGAGGCATAGACACTAGTGATTCTTTCGGATGACACAACTGTAGAAAAAAGAATTATATAGAACTATTAACATAAGCAAAACATGTATTAGAGGAAGTTATTTTGTACCAATAACTTATGTATCTTAACAACACAAGTTGTTTTGCCAAAAGCCACATTCCCAATGTAACACAGACGGGTACCAGCGCATCATAATTCACACTGCCAGCAAAGTATCAGACCAATAGAGAAGAACTATGGTGTATAAACATCAGCTACTTAGCAGCCTAAAATAAATTGCCCTCATTATCTATTAAACAGATATCACTGCTGTTGAGTAGCTTTGCAGAAAAAATCAGCAAAAAGTAAACAGAACCAATGGTAAAAAGCAGGACAAGGAACAAGATTAAGCAAGAGTATTATGGTAACATACATGCTGTTTCTTGGCAGATTCATGGCCACCAAATTTTTGAAAACTTCTTCTCTTTCCTTTTTGTGGAAAACCAAAAGGTCATTACAACCATCCATGCTGAAAATCTCAATAGCAACAGGGCGAAGTTGATACTCACGCTTCAGAAGCTCGTGAACACTATCAAGCTTCCACATATGCCAAAAATGGGGCACATTCCCACTAGTACATACCTTTTCCTTACCCCATGCACCACCATTATACGCCCATGCCCTACCCCCAGCAAAGACCTTTGCTGTAGCACACCAGGATGAAGTTGACTTGGAATTGGAATCCATAGAGAAATCTTTTTTTACACCCAAGGCCTGATCAATGACAGAGAGATCATCTTCACTCTCTTTTTCATTTATACATCCAGAATCGTCAATGTAAAAATTCTCAATGACGTATAGTGATAGTTCTCCAATCAGAAAAATACCATCATGCTTATCCAGATCCACCACTCTTTCACAGTTGTACTTGTACTTAATTTTTTCGAGAGGTTCGAGATAAGGTCTAATCAAGTATTCACCATTATCGTTCAGTTCTTTGTCTGATTTTTCCTCTGCAATTCTAACCTCATCAATTTTTATTGAAGAAGAATGCCTCGGAGATCCAAGATCAGACTTTCCATACATACTGTCTGCTCTTTGAGTGGAGGCAACACTGGACTTGATACCAAATTCAGCAGCTGAATGAAGACTTGCTTCATTTATACTACTATCACGATCATCATTCCATCCAACCCCATTAAAAGCTACATCTTGAGCATCATCAGATTCTTTCAAAATCAATTCATCATACAGCTCAGCATTAAAAGAATCTTCTTTTGTCTTATCGTTTAGATGATTGAAAATAGGATCCAAGTCAGTATTAGCGGCATTGAGTTCATTTTCAGTTTTCTCCTTGAACAGTTCTCCTTCCCCTAACTCAAATTGTCCATTCAGAATATTTTCAATGGAATCGATCTTTAATTTGCACCGTTCCATTTTTTTGCGCATCCTATATGGACCTTCAATGGGGCAAAGCTGCCACTCGGGCTCTTTGTTTGTGGAAGATTTACGAATTGGGAATATTCCTCTCTCATGTACAAGTTGTTGAAGATGAGTTTGCCACTCACTTTCAGCATGAAGGACCCATCCATACTTATCCTGACGAATAACTCTTAGTTCAGTAGCCATTGCATCACGAACCAATTCGAGTGCGATTCTTCGTTCATTCACCTGCTCCCAATGTCTTAGGTCTAGTTTTGAGGTGTCACGGGATTTTCTCCCAATTTCTCTCTTACGACGACTATCCATGCCTTTTATCCTCACTCCAGGAAACTTTGTTGACCCTGTAATGTACTGTACCCACATTATGGCAGAGCACTGTTCCAACACTTTATTCACGACCTGTTCAGAACTATGAAGCCACTCAAAAAATTCGGATAAACCTCCAGTCAAAAGCTTATCAAATCCACCATGTAGAACATCCAAAGGTGGCCCTAGATTTGGTTTAGATACAAGCAAGTCTTCAAGTGTAGCCCTACGATGTACCAGAAGATACTTGAGAATGTCAACAGCCATATTCCGTGCATTTTGTCTCTGATCATTAAGAAGAGAGATCAAATTTACACAGAGACAGCAATTGAGATCAGTGTCAAGATTACTGGGACAAAATATTAGTCGCCTGTGGGCAACCAGTAACTGTAAAACTGTGAAGATATCAACCCCTCCATCCTCTGCTGATGAGTTAGGAGTCAATCTTTTCTTTTGCTCATTCCGCAAACCCAAGTGTGAAAGAAGATCATCTTCTCCAATGCTGATCAAGAATGACGGCAGGAAACAGAATAATATCATTCGATTCATATTTTTAAAAAGTGCATGTATATAAGTATCAAGTTGCCTGCTTCCTCTTCCAATAGAAAGAATTCCTTTGCCGCTCGGAACTGCATCTTCAATCCGACCATTTTTGTTTGCCAACTGTAACATAGATAGCAAGAACTCCAGAGTCTTCAATACACCGGCTGGCTGAGGAAAAGCTCCCATGTATACACGATCCACTATCATCCAACATAGTGCATCTAAGTTCAAGGACCAGCGACTCTTATCAAGCTTTTTCTCATTTTCCTCATCATCCCGCAGGAGACGTCTTTCTAGGAAGTTCATCAATCTAGTAAGGCATAATCCCTGAAAAACTAAAACAGATTCAGCATCAACATAAAGAGGTGCACTTTCCAAAATAGTCTCTACCACTGGTGCAGCTTTCATTTGTTCAGTCACAAAATCAGAAAGAACTTCTGCCATAAAATCTAAAATAGCAGTAGCTCCAGCAGAACAAGGGCCGCCTCCATAGCCAGAATCATCCACTTGGAGAAGAAGAGTGGGACTAATAGTGAACAGTGTGTTTGAAGCATTAAGTCCCTGAGAACTTGACTTCATTAAGTCTGAAGAAGAATCAATTTCATTCATGGATGTAGATGACTCTACAGACGGAGTGGATGCAGTCTGGCCTTTTGATTCATTGCGAGGAGCACCCCCCAACCAAGATGTCAATGCTAAAACTGGGGACGAAGAGGGAGTGAGTGGAATCCTCAAGTTAGATCTCTCAGATAAAATAGGGGATTCAACCATGGTGAAAGAAGCAGAACTCTGTGAATCATCCGGGAGGATGTTATCTGGTGTGCTATTCACATCGCGGCAATTAAAATCTTTACAGCTAGAAGTAGCATTGGAGACCTGGTCAACTGCTTCACCATCATCACTCAACACAACTTGCACATCTTTCACGGACTCGTCCAATCCCTCCTGGGTTGAGACAACACTAATCTCTGGTTTATCACCACCCACATTATCTGGGAAAACAGGAATATCTTCCAAACTAGCACTAACCTGCCCTTGAGGAAAGCTACCTATACTGATAGAGGTCTTTAATGACTGTTCCTGTTCATTAGGCAAGCTAGAAAATGTATTCTGGGAACTACTAGTATCATCAGCATCATTCAAATTATTGTCTTCCGTTTTTACAGCGAGTTCTCTTGCCAATGTTACAGCATTGGCAGCCCTAAATAACAAAGAATAACTAATTCAGTTAACTGCAGATTAACTAGACACAGCCAAGATACTTTTTGAGATTGTAAACGTGTAACAAGATATACAAATCTAGTAGAGTCGAAGGATGATTGTCAAAAGGTATAAAGAGCACACCTGACACAGGAAAAGTACAGGTCAATACAGCTTTCAAGAAACTCAGTTCGTCTGCAGGCATCTGAAAAGATGGGGCACATTTTCGCTAGATCGACCATAAATCTGAGGACCGAAGTGGCAGCTGCAGGTGCTGATGCCTCTCCACCCATCAGGCGAGCAGCATAGGTTTTGTGCATCAGCGCTTCACCTTGAAGCTCTCCAGCCATGTCTAAATTTCCATCCACTAGCTCTGCAACAAGGCTAGCACCCACCTGAGAAAGATTGCCAGTTTGGTGTGCAAACATCGACTGCATGCATAACCTGTCAAATGTTGATTTTGCCATTGCGATCACAGATTCCAACAGTTCCACAAATTTCAACTCTCCACAGTTTCCATTACTTGGCATGAGGGCATGAAAGTCAAGCATACGGACTTCTGGTAATCTTGGATATACAGGCTTGCCAAAAATCAGACAAAACAAAATATAGTATATATCAGGGGAGTCGTAAAAACTTGGAAGCACCCTGGCCAAACCTTGATAACCTCCACTGGAGCGAAACTTAAGAGTAAATGTAGGAGAAGATGCAAGACACACACCTAAAAGAGTCATGACCCATCTCATACTGGTAGGATGAACAGCTTCGTCAAGAAAATAAGTGACTAATTTTGATGACACAATTTTATGCCACTGCTCAAGTAACTCCTCAGATTGAATAGTCACCTGCAGATCAATCAGCATCTCAAGTAACATATTTCTTACAATGACATGCTTGCCCATTGATTCTCGCACAATTTGATGGCGTGAACTCAGTTCAGGTGGATCGAATGTCATAATCACAAACCTAACAACAAGTTCCAATTCGGAAGGAAGGAACCCATCCTCCAAGATGACCCCCAACAAGACAACTAGCTTCTCCAATACTGGCACTTCAACATCACCCCTCTGTAGAGTCACAAGTAAATGCTGAACAAGGTTAATTCTGCGAAGAATCGTAAGGTTATGAATCCTATACCAATGCATGGAGACTAGATTCTCAAGAAATCCCAGTAAAGCAATCTGAATCGGAATTGGAGCAGTCACCCAGAGAGTCCAGTCCAACAAGACATGTTCAACCATATCAGCATTTGACAGAACAACGCAATTAGATGTTTCAGTGGGCATATCGGTGTTGTCCAGCTCCGATGCATGACTGAATGAATCTTTCTGTGCAGAGAAATCATCCATATCTCTGTGAGACCC
Source organism: Fraxinus platypoda (assembly GCA_903798405.1). Lineage (NCBI taxonomy): Eukaryota > Viridiplantae > Streptophyta > Magnoliopsida > Lamiales > Oleaceae > Fraxinus > Fraxinus platypoda. The sequence continues at coordinate 27,671 of CAIGRT010129841.1, forward strand.
AACGGAAGAAAATTCATCGCGGAACTTGGCTAAATTAAGATCGTCAAAGCTGGCTTCACTAATAGTTGCAGCAGGTACTGGGGAGCTCTGTGAGGCTCCACTTTTCTTTGGTTCAGAAAATGAAGCCTCGCACGCAGCAATTTGATAAAAGATCTCAAGTGACTGCATGTCAAACAATGACATTTTGCGATGAAGAAAAAGTGAAAGCAAATGATATCCTCTGTACTTCTGCATGTCTCTTACATTCTGAGGATTCTGTTGAAGGGCACTTGCAAGCAGTGTCAAAGCCATGTGAAGCATGTCTCTCGTTTCAGCAGCTTCAACAAGAGCAAGGACAACAGCCATTCCACCGATAGATTGGATTGCATCACCAATGACACAATGTTTACAGACATAGATATCCCCAAGAAGTCGACCAAAGCGTGGTATACCTGGACAGAAGTACACAGAAAAATAAAATATAATTACAGCAAAATCCAGAAAAACAATAATGTCTCTGATTTTCAGATGAATCGCAAGACTAAAGTACACTAGACAAAGTCAACTAACCCCCCATAGGAGACGCAGCAGCTGATGTTGGATCCACTAGATTGAGCATGGATAAAGTTCCAGATGCCTGAAAGACTTCTGTACTTGTTCCATCAAAAGCAAATATGAGTTTCTTACCACACAACTGCAAAGAAAGGTTCCCCAATTTTTCTATATCCCAAACAAATCCACTGCGATCTGCCTTGGAGATTCCTTGCTTGCTAGTAGTCTCAGCCTTCTGCATGTTAGAAGGCAGAGGCAAATCGGCATCCAAAGAATCCAAAATAGCCATACTACCCCCACCACAGGCCTGATTTGGGACAAACTGTAACAGATCAGTATCTTGGAATATCCCCCGATATCCCCTCCCAAGAATATACATAAAACATATAGAAGCAGGTGGGAGGACCTCTTCAAAAAGATAACAAGATCTGAGCTTCCACGACAAATCACTGATCCTTGCATAAGCAACAGGTGTCCCAATAGTCACATGGAGAGACTTTCCAGCTGGAGAGGGAGAATATCCAAGTTTACCAGTGTGTCTTAGCTTTCCATTCAAATATATATGAGCAACACTAGGTTGAAACAGTCCTGCCAAAGCATTTGGTTTGCTGTGCACAACTGAAAGGTGATACCACCTACCTTCTTCCATTTCAAACCCAGAAAAGGACAAGGATGAAGAGTTGCTTGTTGCAAGGGTTAGAACACCATCCTCCTGAAGACGAAGTTCGGCATAAAAGGGGCTTCCATTGTCGACTGCCCCGACGGAGAATATTTGAAGAAACTGTGGTCCATGTTGCAGTCCACTTGTTATACTGTGACTTTTGGAAATTCCAGCTTTTGGAACTTCTATTTCCCTTGCCTGTGATTTTAAGAGATTTTGATACTGAAACCAACAAACAAAGGAATAACCAGCAGCAGGAGGCCATGATCTTTCCCCTAATGGCACTTGAATCGAAGCATGGCCAATCTTGCTCATGTCAAACTCTACAAAGGGTGCTAGAGAAACATCTTCTGAACCCTTATCTTCAGAAAGCATCAAATTTTCCATCATTTCAACAAGAGAATGGCCAGAACTCACGAGTCTGTTTTGCAAAATATACCTAACAAGAATTCTAAGTTCTGATACTGACAACCTGTTATCAAAAAATATATAGTACATATAAATACACGTATAGTTACATTAAACAGTAAAATGATTATAGTCCTGGAACAGATGTATCAGACTAGAAGTTATTTTTACCTATACGCCCCAAGAAGTTCCACAATCTTCAAACTATGAGATACTAGTGGCGAAGAGCTCGATATGAAGGGGCATATTGTCTCCAGTAAAAGTTCCACACAACCTAAAATGTTTCAGTAAAAGTTCCTCAAGATGCTGTTGACATTAGAAAAGACAAAAGATACTAAATTTGTGGATTCTCACCTACAGATGTAAGGTTTTCCTGATTGAAGGAGCTAGCACGAGCAAGCTTTTCGATAAGGTTAAGCAATTCTAATTGCACCTTTGGAGTAAAGATCAATAAAGCACGTATAAGCACTCTCACAGCAGCAGCATTGTAAACCCGTTCTTTATCAGGAATGAAAGAACCCGCAGGTGTGACAAGAAGAAAATTAGCTGATTCATTTTCGGCATCATCAGAAACTGTAGCCGTGTCTGATGCAAGGAATGGTGGAATTACCATTTCTAGAGCAAGTTCCAGCAGCAACTGTATTACTTGTCGCTCATATTCAACACAAATCAAACCAGAATCGGAGAGAAGATCATAAAAGGTCTGGGAAGATATGACAGTATGCAACTTTGTCCTGTTAACAACACTGTCACAAGCCCCTACCGTCATTACACGCAACAAGTACGTAAACACCTTACTACATACAATTATAGAAGATTGATTTTTCTGTTCTCCATCACTCTGAAAAAAATGGAGGGTCGTTAGCAGAAGAGAAAAGCCAGTTGCTTCACCAAAGACCCTCTGAGCTGAGCTATTAGCCCTTAGAATGCGCCATAAGGCTCCAAAAGTATCAAATTTTGCATTGTCTTGAAGTTGGTATTGAGATCCCAAAGAACTTGTAACCATCCCACTTTTTAGAATTTCTACCAATGATCCCAATTCTTCTGGATGAGCCTGATGAAAAAGGAAATACAGCTATTGTAATACTCGTATATTAAAGTAATTTAAGAAGCACTATGGTTGTTACTTGCAAAATCACAATTCATGCAATAAAGTAGCAATTATATTTGTAATACAGATCATATACACAAAATGATAATGTCGTATATAAAGCTCCGTGGAAACAAAAGTATTTATGAGAAACCAAGGCATGAATAGAAGCTGAACCCTACATGGATGACGCTGAGCTACAACTATGAGACTACCAACAAAAGGCAGCAATGTCAAATCACATTACAATGTCGCACATTCACTTCATCTAAGCATTTAAACCTCCAAGCAAAAGACAAATGGCAAAGAAGAACAGATCAACCATTCAAACTCTTAATGTCAAAGCCATCTTTTATTATACTTTATAAGATGATTTTGACAAGAAAACAAATCCTTGTCAGGTACCAACATTATGCTCAAACACAAACACTATTTACCATGTCTACATTTCAAGATTTAGATACTACAATAGTGTATCTAACACTTTCTTGCACAGCTATGAGCCTGTGACAACAAAGCACATTTTTCATTAAAAAAAAAAAAATGAATTACAAGTTGAGCAATTAAGTTTGGACAAGGGAAATTAAAGAATGGATTAGTTAAATCCATCAAAATATAGTGGCATGTCATCACTGAATTTAAAGGCAAGGGACAAATTTATATGTCGAAACAAATATACTAACATAATTATTTCACTGAAGTTAGAGTGAAAGATATTCATAAATTAGTAGTCTGATACAGATATAAATTCATTTTCACACGGTACATGTCAAAACTTTAGAAAAGGAAAGATGACTAGGAATTGTATCAAAATCTGGGGAGCATGTGAAAGGTCACGGAAAAAATGATAACCTAATAGAAAAGCTGGGATGTCAAAGATGTATCTTGTATAATCAGGATGGGCAAGACAACAAAATTGCAATCAGTTACATTCTTGATCTGATAAGTCCGAAGGTTTTTCAAGTTCTACCACAACCAAAAGAAATTTATATCAAAACTTGGAAACTTGAAAGGAGTTGGGAGTAGTTGTTCTTGAAGCTCCATAAAGGCAGAGGAAATGCAGTTTCAGCAAAAAAATTCAAGGAATAAGCAAAGTGAATAAAGAAGGTTGTGGACCTGTTTGGCATCCTCAATAATTAAACATGATAACACCCGTAGAACACCTGGACGATGAATATCCGATACCAAAAATGGAAGGATGATAGACACGCCATTAGCAGAACGAAAAAGTGCTTGATTAGCCTCTGCCTTCTTCAATAAGAATACTAAAGAATCCCATGCAACTGCAATTGTGCCCTCTGCTGCGAAAAGGGGAAATTTCCCAGAACCAGATTCTAAGAGTTTTGGAGAGGAAAGAATTGAATCCTTATTGTCCAAATGTTTCTTGAAGTTGCTTGAGCTAGCTTCTCTCTCCAACGGAGCAGGATCACAGTTAAGATGCTCTGGACCCAACTGAAACTTATGCTGCTTTAGATCATCTAACAGAACCTCTAGTACACCAACTTCCCTTAGGATTTTCTTGTATTGTTGATCAAACGACAAAAGTTTAACAAAGAAAGACAAAATCGTGTGCTTTAATTCAGAGGTTATTGGTTGCTGCAATAAGCAGCAAAGAGAAAGCAACTCTTGTTCAGGGATGATATTCACAACAGTTACAGCATATTCGAGAATTTTCAAGATTATCTCTTGTAGAGATGGGGGGAAGCCAGCCATATTGAGGATCAAAAGGGGTACTGTGCGCAGCTGCTGACACAATTTGTAGTTTTCAAGATGACTAGAGAATATTTTGAACATTCTATTCAGTACTTCAGCCTGCAGTTCCCTACTTTCAGCTTTGATTAAAATGTCCTGTAACATCTGAACAGCCTCTAAATCTTTGACTTTGTCAGTATCTTTCTCCCAAATTTCATCAGTTATTCGGTCAGATGACGATGTACGACTTCTGCCATGCCCACTAGGCCTTGCCTGAGTAAATTTCGAATTTTTTAGTCCAGATGAAGCATCAGAAATGCCTGTTTGAGAGAAACTAATAATGACATCAAGCAGCCTAGAAAGTGTAGGAGAGAGGAGATTTTGTGATGAGTTGTTTCCTCCTTCGCTTGACTCCTTCCTCTCTATCTCATGTGCCAAATGCAAATTCTCTGAATTGGAGTCTTGTTCAGAAGGCGGCTTGGAGTAAAAAGATAGGCCATCTTGATTCTTGGAGAGAGCTAAAGCAAATTGGACCAGGAATTGATAGCCATGAGCATTGTGAATATCCTCCCTGAGTCTTGTACCACCAGCCTCTACAAGTAAAAAACAAATTGTCTAGAATCAGCACTGAAATAAATTTTTGAAAGGAGAAAGTAATTCGTAATTCCTGGAATGCATGATAATTCCGTTCAATGTCTGGGGACTAACTATACTCTACACTTTCCCCCTCGAACGGGGTATGAACGAATATAGTGGTACTTTAGGAAAAGTTTGCATGTATTAGGTCGCCCTAATATTTCCTCCTATATATAAAGGTATTAAGGAGAACCTCTTTATGGAGAAGAACAAAACTAAGAGACATGGAATCAGAAAACACATTGTAATTCTCCATCATTATAGTGAAATCTAGCAATGACAAGTGGATGTAGCTCTCGCATTGAGAGTGAACCACTCTAAATTCTGGGTACTTGCTTTCGATTTTCTGTGTTCCGTGTTGTTATTGCTTCGGTAATACAGGATTAACGATTAATGCATAACAATTTTATGTTATCTAAATCATTCACTAAAGGAGTCTAATTAAAAGAATTTCAGCAATGGGTGACAAAGTGGTTATGTCCTCCATGACGACTTTGGAAAGGCATTGATCATTTTATTATTGATCTTCTCTCTTTCCTGAAGTACCTATGGGATTGAACTGACACAGGGGTAAGCCAACTTATGGCATCAAAACAGAAGCTATGTTGCAAATATATGGTTTTATGGAATCTCTAAAATATGTCATTTCAGTTGCAAAAGGAAATATGAATCTAGCTTGAACTTTCAAGTCCAGTTCATGGGGCGATATTAAGACATTTTACCTGGCCTATATGACAATTCAACACATTCAAGAAGCACGTCCACGATGCCCATTGTGTATGCAGGATCTCCACAATCAGGTTTGAAATCCTTCACAGCCATTAGTAGTACTTTTATCTGGCATCCAGACATGAAAGCAAAAATCATTGTCAAAATCTAGCATAAGGAGAAGGGGAGAGTAGTATTTAAAATACAACAAAAGCAATTAAAATTCAATGTTGATTGTCATGTAGGGATTTAAAGAAATTAGGGAAGTAAATGGAAAGGAAGAATGAGAGACAGATTTAATTAGATATCTTGTAGAAGGGACATTTCAGCATTTGATGTATTTATTCAGGTGCCTACCTTTAAGTTTATAAATAAGTCACTTATTTTTCCAAGAGGTTCAAACTAAGTGAGATGGTTCAATCTAACAAGTCTAGGAGAAAAGAAGAACAAGAATTATTCTCTTCATACACAGCTAGTGTCATATGATGCAAACCCTTTCCCTTTTGGATGAAGATACAGGTCTTTCATTGATAATCTTCAAAAGAAGGCAACAAGTATGTCTACAATGATACAATCTCACGAGTTTCTCCTTTGAAAGTTCATTGGACTGCCTTCAACTTCCTAAAGGTGAAATGTCTTATCTCACCCTAAAACTAACCAGGTATTCTAGTGACATCTAAGACATCGTTGCATGCCACACATTCAAATCCTTCACTCACGTTACTCACGTTCCATCGTTCACTTGTGAGTAAATTGGCTTCAGAAAATTAATATAAAAACAAAGTTATTTATTGGTAATAATAATCATATGCTAAAAATTAAGACACCGGAGAAACGTTTGCACATTTCATGATGGTGTTAAAAGTTAATAGAAGGGAAAAATTAACAAGAGGAAAAATACAAGAAAGTAAACTAAGAGTTCTGTTTTTTATTTGTAAGTGATTTAAACCTAAAACATTTGATTAACAAAATAAATATTATGACCTTGTTTGGGCTCCATTATTTCACATTATAATAAGAGGAATAGTAATTTTTTGGAAAATATGTAGATAAAAAAGAAGGAATTTTTTTTAGATTTACGTGTAATATTATTTTATTGGAGAATGTGTGATTGATAAGAAAAGATAGAAAAAAAATTAATTTAATGGGAACCAAACAAGGGCTATATACCAGATGGTGCTTGCGTATATACTTGGCTGTGCTGCCATTGTCATTGACCAAAAGAAGACCAAGTATCTGGAACAACAATCATATACAAAATCACTTCACGGATCAGGAAAAACAGGAACATTTAATGGCTCAAACAATTTTTCCAATACTGACTCAGTAGTGGATGATGAAATTCGATACTACCTGTTTAGCATGTCGGTGAAGTTGAATGGTATGCAAGGGAACAAGACCCTCCTTATAGTGGGAAAACACCACCAAGGAACCATTGGCAACCATTTGGAAGAGTAACTGGAGTGAATTATCCTCTGTGAGACTTTGAGCAGCTGAAGGATGGCTTGCCAATGCTTTCATGATATGTACAACACTTCCCTCTACCTACAAAAATTTAAAATAGTTGTAAGAAAAGTTGATGTTGTCAGATATATATCCTAATCACACAAACCAATAATTTGAAAACGTGTACAGCAATACTCTCCCTGCAAAATTGAATATAACAAAAGTGAAGTTCTGAGAACTAATGTTATGAGAACATTAGAACCCATTTTGAGCATCAACTGTGAAGCTACTTTTCACTTAGAGATTCATGGAAGGTAATATATCACATTCGTTAACTAAGATAATAAACTCAAAGATAAATAATGAGAAACTTATAGCCAAAAATGTGTGAACTTATTTTAAAAATGTTACACATGTTACCCCTTGAATGCAGACATGCTTTCAAATGTCAAATTTGATGACAAGGTTAGGAATATGTTATGTGTCGCGTGAAGAGAAGAAGAAAGCATGGAATATTCATCCAAATAGTGAGTTGTTTTTGATCAAATATCAGGTCGAGAAACCGCCGACCCTCGAGAAAGATGGAAAGAAGACAAGAAGATTAGAGGATTGTGCTGTTTTTGACCTTCTTGCATGAAGTGCAAATCTAGGTAGGAGAGGGTGATCGTAGCAGGTGGAGGATGGCAAGGGATGGTATTTTTTCAGTTCGCACCTATTTTGGATCACTTTTGGGACCTATGGAGAGTTATTTTCCCTGAAAGATAGTGTGGCAATGCAAATTGCCTCCACGGGTGGCATTTCTACTGTGGACGATTGTGAGGGAACATGTGTTAACGGTAGATAATATTCGAAGAAAAGGTTTTTATGTAAACGAGTGGTGTTATATGTGTAAGAGGGGTGGGGAGACGAATGACCACTTATTCATTCATTGTGATGGTGTTTGTTGGCTGTGGAACAGTATTCTGGCTTCTCAACATATGGACTGGGTGTTGCCTAGGCGTATAAAGGACATGTTGCGGGCTTGAAGGAGAAAACTTCGTGATAAGGATAGCAAGCTTGTATGAGATCTTATCCCGGGAGGCATTGTATGGTGTGTGCCACTATTTTGAAGACCAAACATGGACGACAAAGCAAATTAGAGAACTGTTTTATCTGACTTTGTATACCTGGTTTAACGTCGCAGCTACTAATCCTATAGAAGAGCCGCCTAATTTAATGTTTCTGTTTTGCTTAAATTGATAATACACTTCATGTGTATTCTCTTTTGATTAATAAAATTATCGATTACCTATCAAAAAAAAAAAAACAAATCGGTGAGCATCAACATGGATTGTAATTGCAATATTCTGCCTTGTCACCCTACACTTGGTTTGATGTCAACATCAACTTGGTAAAGACAGTTAGCAGAGAGGAAGAATCAGTTAAATTTCAGTTGTACAGGTTGCACATATCAATTTTCAGAAACTAGCACTCTAAGGATAAGCAGAGTAGATAATAAATGATAACTCCCTAACGAGAATTCACATCCAGCAACATGATAATTACTTAAAAAACCTTTAGTTTCTATTTAACAAAAAAAAAAGCATTTCTCCAACTTCACGGAAACTCAGAATCAGGTACTTAACGACAAGATCCATTACATCCACATCTATAATATCGCATCGGCGCAAATCTGATCACCAAAATAGGGAAGCAACAACTATCTCGACTTGAAAGCAAAAAAGAAAAAGAAAAGTAAATTCAAGTTGTAGACAACAATGTCACAACGTGACCAGAAATTTACAACAAGAAAACAAGGACATACGCCTAACATTGCAATTTGGAAGAAAGCAAATAATTAAAAAAAACCACAAAGGAATTGTGCAAAGGAAAATTTACACACAGAAATACTAGATTAGTCTACATTCCCAAGAAAGAAAGAAATAATAGAATAAACTAGCATTTCAGATGGAAGATAATATCTTCACTAGAAAAACAACTACCTCAAGCCGCCGTGCAGCTCTAGTGTCTCCACCGTGCTTTACATCTGCTTTTATAAGCTCCCCATCATTTTTCAGCTGTAGTCTCTGATTGCCCACATCAGGAGCAACAAGAGCATTTAGGACATGAATGAGACAGCATAAGATCCCAGAGTCGAGAAAAGATTGTTTGTCGATAGTCTGTAGACGCGTAATAACTTGTGAGATATACCAACATACAACGCATTTATATAGCTTAAGGCATTCGGTGCCATCTACATTTCTTTCCATTTTCCACAAAGAGATGTCAATAAATCACTTACCATTATCAACCACAGATTCTCATGTTCAACAGAAATATTACATATTATCACGTTTACAAATGCAAGCAGGGCAAAATACTTAAATTAGCTCGAAAATAATATTGAAAAAAAAAAAAAAAAAAATTTATACTCAATCCTGGGATTGAATGTGCTAATTTTGATTTTGGAGATTTCATAAATCCCCCACATCACTTTTTTTATATGGTGACAAAATTCACTTCCCCAAAATTTAAAGTTCCTTTTGCAAATAAGTCGTTATCAAGAAGGAGATAATAGAGAAGCATGTGGGATGGAAATCCCATTCAAGCCATATTGCTGAAACTGGGATGAAGAGGACGCACCACAGCAATGACTGAATTTAAGTAATCATGATAAATAGGAAATGAAACAAAAACAATTATTAAAGCAAAAGGCTAAAAATATAGAAGATCGTATGTTAGTACATTCAATGTACATACCCCAGATACAAGGACTTCAACTGCATATAATAAATTTGCTCCCGGATTGATGTCATCCTGCTGAGAATTAAGAATGTGTTTTAACCACAAGACAAGAAAGAATGAACCGGAAATTAAAAAAAAAAAGAGAGAGAGAGAGAGAGAGAGAGAATTTTTCACAAATAGAATCTGAGGAAAAACCTTCGTGGTTGCAGAGAAAAAGTTTAAAACTTTATCAACTTCCAAAGATCTTGTTTTACTGCTAAGCTTCAACTTTTCAATATCTGTTACAAATGCTCTTCCCACTACAAAAGAAAATATGTGCGTCTCTACTAACCTGCAAAACGATGGTTTAGAAATTAACCTATCTATTTCACCAAGAAAGCAAAATTTCAATGAAAAGAATTAAGGAACAAATTAAGAAAGTTGACATGTTTCTTACAGGTTACAGAATAGAGTATTTATAGCAAGATGGGTAAGCATATAAGTTATTAAGTCTAACTTACTTATAAGTCAATTATCATTAAAGACGTGTTTGGTTATACAAATAAGTAACCACTTTCTTACTTATACATGAAAAGAGTTACTTATTTTGATAGTAACGGCGTGATACCATTAAATACGCAACTCTTTTGATGGTGAATAACTCAACTACCTTTACTAATTTAAAATTTACAAATATATTAAAAATATATATATTTAAATATAAAAACTTATAAATTTAATTGGGAATGAAATTTGTTTAGGTTCTAACTCATTAAGCTAATAAAATTTTATTACATAACATAATAAAAATGAAACGATTTCATTCTAAAAAAATTAATTGGTTTATTAAAAGTCAAAATAACAGTATTAAAAATTTATCATTTAATTACATTTTAATAGCAATTTTGTATTATCTAATATTAATGCTAAGTATCGAATAATTAACTATTGAAATGATTTTTAAAAATTGAGCACCATTTGATCTAATAAAGACTACCTAAGCAGTAGTCAAATAATGAACCTGGTAAAACTAATGTTTTGGTAATTTATTGAGTATATCAAATATTAAATTTTATATTTATACAATACATTAAAACATATTCTCATCAAATTTTGGCGGAGAAAGTGTTCCATTGCTTTATAAAACAAGCCAAATATCTTTTTCTTCATTTGACAATTTTACTCTACTCATGTGTAACTATTTTGTTAAACATAAAGTTTTTTGTAAGTTAGTTTATCCAGAAATACGTACGAAAGAAAAAGTTGTAAATTCCTGTAAACACTAGATAGGTTTTTTTTTAAAGTTTTTTTAAGTCGGGGAGTATATTGTTCATCTAGTAATTTAGTAAAACAGACAGCACAACTACAGTGATTCTGATACAAAATAACCAATTGATAAAGTCAGAAATGAAATCTCAAGTAAATCCATTTATAGCAAATATATTATGGGACAAAAAAGAGAAGAAAGGAAAATTGCCCTCATACATGGTAATTAATTGAGTTATATTTGTGTGCTGCTTCACTAATCTACAAAATATATCTACAGTCCAATTCAAGGCCTTTTCTTTGTCCTGCATGGACACAGAAAAGATGTCAGACTTGGAGTTTCTTCTGATATATCTCCACCAATATGGGGGATTAAAAATAATGATGATCATACAAGTAGACCTACTGTACAATGTGTATGTGTGTACCTTTTCAGAACTGGATGAACGGAACTCTTCCCAATAACTCTTGAAATCCAATTCCAGTTCATGTCTGTCTCTGTTCACAAGGAAAGAAAGACAACAATAAATGTTAAATCTAGATCATGCACCTGTATTAGCACAACCAAAAATAATGCACTCGTTTGGATCTCATTTTAATGAGATTTTACTTCTTATCTCATTGGGCTTCAGTGAATAAAATAATTAAAAATACAAAAGTTATATCAGCTTTGTCAGAATCCGTACAGACGTCAAACACAAATTGCTGTTATTGCCTACAAATTTGAATGAATTCAAACAAGGGGGCCCACAAAAGTTGAAAATGAGGAATTAATGGGGCCAAATGGCTTGAATAGCAATTTTCCATTCGAATCCAGATTAAGTCAAGCAAAAAAGGAAGTTTAAATCAATAAGGTACACATTCCATTATTTTCCAAAATCATATACACAATCATATGATTTAAAGAATCAGAGGTGCAAAACTAATCAAATCTAGAAATCCCAGTATGGACATCACATACCCATTGTTAAAATCACCAAAGAAGATGACCAATATTGACATGTTGTCATCAAAAACTTTTGTATCAAAGTATGTACGGTTTGGAAGCAAACTAAAAAACCAAACTTATAGGAAAGAATTAAATTGATCCACTTCACCATGTTATATTTGGTCGATACACTGTTGCCAATTCAGATGTTGAGAGAAGTAAACAACAAAGAGAGAGAGAGAGATAATTTCACTGAAAAAAATTCAAAAAATTATTTCAATTCAACGATGAAATAATTTTGATTGCTCACATCACCATAGACCAACTATTGGGGCGAATCACCTGGGCAATAGGCCCACAGCGCGTTCATAATTGGAAAAACATGCACCGTTGAAATACACACCAAGGTTATGAAAAGATTAATATCTCTCAATCTTATCACTCTTTCGACCTAAAAAATAAAAAGAAAAGGTCATCATATTCAAACCACAAAAATGACATCCTTTGGCTCCCATTTCGCACCTCAAAACGTCCCGATCTTATTAGAGAAATGGGCTGTCGCATTATATAATGTTTCATCTTCTCTTTCACTTGCTCGTTATAATTTTCCCCTCATTCTGCTGATTAATAAACACGTTCAGCTCATTCACCAGACTATTTTAATTCGTTAACCTCTGCAAAGCTACTCAAACCCCTATGTATAATGTAAACTAACCCACCATTAAACCATTAGAAATTAAATTGAAACTGCCTATGAATTCCAACAAGAATTATGTGGCAAATTTAAACCAATTTTAGAATTAAGCCAAAAGATATTGTTCTATATTAAGTGTTAATCTTTGTGTAATTAATTAAAGCCCGTCAAAGAGATTGGTTAATACCAGTTTCATTAATTTATAAGGATTCTATTACATGATTTCTTGTTCCTGGCATAATTGTTTCACCAAAACAACCAGTACTCAATTTTTAACATTATATCCATCTACTCAACCGAGGCAACAATGTCAGAAAATGTGAGGCAAATTCAAATCACTTTTAAAGACGAAGTCCAATTTGTCTGATGAACTTAGATAACAGATTTATGGCCACTTCCTGATTAATCAATAGCATGCGGACAAAAAGCCTAGCTCCACAACATTTTCCTAACAAGATTAATGGTTAATACCTAAACAGGAGAGAAAACATACACAGAAGCTCATCAAGTGCCCAATCCGAAGAGGTAAGCAAATACATTTTGAACAAAAAAATTATTAGACAAATCTATTTTTGGGAAAATTTTATTTGATGTGTTATACATGAAATGCATTAGCTGCAAAGGTTAACTAATATGTGGCCCAGAAAAGGAAACCCATTAGCCTAAGTGAACAGGTTTCTTTACATGGATCTAAGCCCCTGTTAGGGCTCCATTAAAAATAGGTTTTGGGGAACAATTAGAGAATGTGTCGTTAAAAAATAAGAAAAAAAATTTGGGTTTACGTGTGATATTATTTTATTGGAGAATGTGTGGTTGAAAATAAGAAAAAGAAAAATGCATTTCCACAAATTACCACATTTATCCGACACCACTAACAATGAGCACCAATCAGTACCCTCAAGTTCTATGTCAGCTGCATCTATAGTGGGCTAAAAGTATTTAAGCATTGAAAAATATCATCCTATGCTGGGTTCTGCGCAATTTTGCAGATCCACATTCCAACTTTATGCAGTAGGGTTTAGACAAAATTTTACCCCCTGGACCAATCAACGAAAAAAACCCAGGTGAAGTGGTTATGATTTTGTATGGAAATTTATTACTTAACAAGGTAACTTTTCAAGCATAGTAAGAAAACGCAGCAGATACCATTAACTGTGGGGAGTATAACTAGTCAGCATTTCTTCAATCTTTTTTTAAACTGTATCTTTAATCTTTAACAGCTTCTGTGATCAGTAATCTGCATATTCCAGAAGACTAGCCTAAAGCCTTTACTTCGACCTAAAACTAGAGGATTGTCCTTCCCCAAGAGAAAAAGCTTCTCTTTTTTATTTTCTATTGACACTATCCAGGATCAGTTTAACAAATAATCCTAGCATCAACCTGTCATCACCGATCATTATCCAACCAAAACTAAAAGTAACATCCATAGCCCTATTTAGCAACAAAATAGCAACAATTTATTATTGACCACTTCCTCCAACAGTTGACTTTCAAATTCTTCTTCTCCAACGGCAAAAGTAATACTAAGACCAATAATATCTGCCACCAGCTTATATAATATTTGTTCACACATAGATTCATAAAAAGCCGAACCTTGAAGACGATGATGTGTAATCTTGGCTGGATGATTGGGCACTGCTGCTACTGTCATTGACATCCTTGAACGGTGATGATGAAGGAGGAGGAGAAGACGAAGCCGACGGAGTCTGCGAAAGCCCAACCTTTTCCTTGAAGTCCTTAAGGAGTGTTACCCATTTCATCGCTTTCTTCCCACTTGAATTCCCAAACATGTACGTATACAAATCTTAACTAAAACTAGTACATATAAATATAAAAAACATAAATGCTCTCTCATCCAAAGACCAGAAGGACCACAATTATCTCCGCTCCAGGAATCAGATCCAAATACAAACCCTTCTAGACTACCCTTTAAGGATCACCAGCTCATTTCCCCAATTTCCCTTTTCCCACTCAAAAAGAAACGGAAGTGACGATCGGAGTGGAAATAAAGAAGAAGAGCAGCAAGATCTGAAATATATATATATACACACACGTATATATGTGTGTAGTTAGTATGTGTGTGTGTATATTGATATTCGAAATAATCTATATGGGTTTATTTCCTCTCTTGATCTGGATATGCGGCTAACTTCGTTCTGTTTGTGGATTTTTCGGGCCAGAAAATTATGAATTTAAATATTTTCCACTAATCTTCTTTATTTAGATTTTCAAAATTTTGCCCTAGAAAATGCGAGTGTATATAGATACACGTATATAGAGAGAGAGAGAGGGAGAGAGAGAGAGAGAGAGAGGGAGAATTTTGCAGCAAAGCGGTGCTTTCTCTTGTTTTCGGACGGCCTCTCCGCGCCTCGTTTCTCGCTCTATATATAGATATATATATATTTCTCTCTCTAAAAGTATGTTTGTGACGAGGCTAAACCCTGACTTAAAACTCCTTAATATGCCATGTCAGCGTGGGATCCACGACCATGAGATGCCACGTGGCGAATCGAGATCGATGACCCCAACGTGAAGGCCTGTCACTTTTTCCTTTTCCTTTTCCTTTTCCTTTTCCTAATTTATATATAATTGGATTTTTTATCTTTTTTTATTCGGAATTTAGGGATTAATTGATTTAAATTTAGTGGTTGAAAGGGCGGCAAATTGGCCAGTTGACTAACCCTTGTTATAATATTTAATTAAAATACATTTAGGGTGTGTTTGAACCACATTATTTTGAAATAGTGGATTGATGAAAAATGTGTGGTTGAAAAAGAAAGGAAAGTTATTGATGTTATATAAAATATTATTTTATTAAAGAATGTGTGATTGAAAATGAGTACAAGAATGATAATGAAAATTTTAACATGACTCAAATAGGGGCTTAATACGTTAAATTCGACTGAATAAATAAGTATTTTATGAGATGTATTGGTACTTAACTGATTGAATAGTAACTACGTAACAGGATTTATACACATTTTGTGGAAATTAAATGATAAGACCACGTGATCGGATGATCATAAGGATAAATAGCATTATTCAATTCTTAATTAGGCTTTAAGGGTGTGTTTGAGTCACATTATTTTGGAAGAATGTATTTTGGAATAGTATATTGATGGAGAATGTATGGTTAAAAAAAAGGAAAAGTTATTGCTGTGATGGAAAATATTATTTTATTGAAGAATGTGTGGCTAAAAATGAGTAAAAGAATGAGAATTTTGAAGTGGCTCAAACAGGGGCTAGATTATGATTTCAATGGTATTGTACATCACTAGTTGGAGGCAAGAACAAATCTAGTACGTGGATTGAATAAAGAAATATCAAGAATTTAAAGAATCAAAACTCGGGGCTAACAATCAAGAACAATAATTAGACTGTGACATCTCTTTCTCGTATTTATAATTTCCGGATAATACTTTTATGTTCTTCTTGTCATTTTATCTTTATAAACATGTTAAATTATATTCTTTTGTGTTGGAAGAAGATGAAACACCTAGTTATTTATTTTTAATTATGCATTTAGAAACAAGTAGTTTATTGATTAATTATGCATATTCGTTACATTATTTAATTGTTTGATCATCAATTAGGTAAGTAGTTGCTTGATTATATAGTGTTGGAAAGTTTACAATTAAGTAGAACATTGTATGATTAACACACGAGTAATAGATGTTAGGAATAACAATATCGCGGGCACAATCACCCAGATAATCGTGTAATTGAATATGTTCTATTTATTTGAATTCGAACTAGGAATATGATTTAATCATGTCTAGGATATAATTAATTTATGTTGGAAGAAAAAGTTAAATACAATATGATTATAATCGTCAAAAACGCATGAATGAAATTAACTTGCAAATTGAAAATAGGATAATAATTGGTAGATTCAAAATTCCAACACATTCATCCCATCTTTTTAGAAAAAATAAATAAATAAAAATTCATCGTAGTTAATTAGTAGCTTAACTTAGATATATAATCAAACAATCTATTTTGTTTTACAAAATTCGAATTTAAAAATTTAAGGTTCATTTCTTGTGGAAGGATACTCTTAAAACATAAAATCTATGGAAATCAATCGAGAGCTTTGGATGACTTCCCATTTCTGCTAGAAGCATTTGATGAAATAATTTTCAAGATCAACAACAAATTAATCAAAATGTTATTTTTCTTTAACTAAAAATTCATTGAACACTAATAGTCAATGGTCAATTGAAACACCAAATTGTTAATGAAAAGTCAATGAAAGTCGATGTCAAGAATTACACAACCCAACCTAACTTTACTTAGTTTAATTCTGACCCGACATCTAATTCTAATCATTTTAATAGACACTTTAGGTTTTAAGTGGATCGGGTCAATTATAAGTACCCACCGTCTTTCTTTTTCTTTATACGAAAGTGAATGGAGATTAGGCGAGAATGAGTTATACGAAAGTGAGTGGAGATTAGGTGAGATTGAGTCTTTGAGACCATGTTTGTCCAAGCGTAAAATAGATTTTTGGTCAAACTTGAAAATGCTTTATCCCCTGTTTGATTTCCATTTTGGGAGTAAAATGTATTATGAAATAGTGATTTTTTCGAGAATACGTGGTTAAAAAATACTCAATCCGTCCCAATTATATAGGGCGGCGGGCTTGTATGCCAGAGATTTTCAGCAGATTTAAATTGATTTTTGAACCATTGCCAGCTATTTTTGTTGACTTTGCCTCTCACA